>VZRS01004088.1:885-11495 GCA_013398055.1 Ifrita kowaldi
CCCAGCTCTTCCCGTTTTGTCTCCTTCCCGTGGGAACAGCCCAGAAATCAGCCGGGTGTGGCTGCCCCGGGGCCTGGCGGCATCAGCCCCACACAGTCGGGGACACAGCCCCACATTCCAAGCCCTTGGATCCTCAGGAGCGCCCCCAGAGTGGCCCCGGTGGCACCGGGGGGTGAATCCTGTGGTGACACCGGACCACGGCCACCGTGGAGGTGACAGGGAGGTGACAGCAGCCAGGGGCAGGGCCCGGAGATTTGCTGGGATCAGGGGAGAGGAACATCGGGAATGGCCCCAGCAGGGATCGGTGACGCCCGGGCACCTCACGGCAGCCAAAGGCAAGCTCTGTGGGAGGATGGGGATGATGGGGCTGTGTTCCACCCAAAACCCATGGAAAACAATGGGAATGAAGAGCCAGGGGAGGGTTTGGGGGCGAGCACAGGGATGGGGGTGAGCCCAGGGAATGGGATGGGCACAGGGAATGGGGTGAGGATGGGGATGGGGATGAATGCAGGGATACAGAGGAGGCCGGATCAGCTTCCCAGAGGTCTGGGAGCCGCTGGAATGCAGCCAAGGGCTCCCACCGTGCCCAGCCAAGAGCAGCGTGTCCATGTGGGGCACTCCGGGTGGCACCTCCTGGCTGAGCTGGGATTCCTCCTTTCTCAGCAGCTTTCCAGGTGCCAAATCCTTCCCGACCCCGGCCTGGCACCTCCCTGCTGCTGCCAGCTCCCCTCTCCACTCTGCAGAGATCCAGGGAATTAAGGGACGAGAGTGATTTTTCTCCCTTCACCTTTCTTTGTACTCCTATGCTAATGACAACAATGGGAATTAAACCTCTCCCGAGCAGCAGAACAAAGGCCTCTGTTGAGAGGAGATCGGCGTGACCGAGCTGGAGGCGCTTCCAGCCCCACGGCAGCGGGATAAAAACCCCTGGAGCAGCAGCAGGAATGAGGAACAGCGGGGTGGGGGGCACCGCGCACCCCTCAAGAGCCGGGGCTCATCATGGGCGCACCGCAGCGCTGTTACCCCCCTCATCCACGGGAAAAATCCTTGGGAAGAAACCTCCCGAGCCCTTGGCCAGCTGGCCGGAGCCGGAGCGTGCCGGCACACGCGGATGGGCAGCAGCCCCCTCGGGCCCCCCTGCGCCTGCCCCAGCCCTCACATGCCGCGCTCCGTGCGGGAAGGCGATGGCCTGGGATGCTCCAGCCTGCCCTACATTCCTCCTAAATATAGCAGCCAGGTGCTGCCACTTCCCCCGGCTCGGGAGAGGCCGGGTGGTCCCGCCCTGGGATGCTGGGATGGTACTGGGATGGTGCTGGGATGGTGCTGGGATGATGCCGGGATCATGCTGGGTGAGGGCCCCCACCTCTCCCAGCACCGCCATCCCCATCCCTGTGTCACCTCTCCCTGAGCAGGGTCGAGGGGCTGGTGGCACCCTGGGGACACAGCCAGGCATCCAGATGGACCCACTCCGGTCGGGTTTTCCCTCCCCAGCAGCGGGAGCCATCCCAAAAATAGCCGGGAACAGCTTCCCGCGCCCCGGCGCTGGCTGGGCTGCACAGGAGGAGGAGGATGAGGAGGAGAGGGAAGGCAGCTCTCACCTCCCGCTTCCCAAAATCCCAGGGAACGCGGAGGCTGTGCCATGGGAGAAGGGTCATCCCCGGCTCGGCGCCTCCTGTCCCAAGCAGCTGGCGAGGGGACAAGAGGACGGGAGCGTGGCTGGGCGCTGCAGTGGTGCAGAGGATTCCTGGCTGCATTTTGGGATTTTTCCTGCCTGCAGGACACCGTTTGCTGTTGGCAGAGCCAGGCCTGGTGCCCAGCCTGGTAACTATTTTCTCCTTGCCTGCTTTGCTCAGGACTCTGCCCCTCCAGCTCCGATGATTCCAATAAAACCCCCCTGCCCCGCAGGGGCCGTGTTGGTGCCGGATCCCAGCTCCCATCCCGGATTTCAGCTCATCCTCTCCTTTTGTCCCTAAATCCCACAGAGAACAGCCTGTGCCCGCTCGGTGCTCGGCTCTGGGCCACCCCAGGCCCCGAGGGGCTCACAGACCCCATCCCCAGGCAGTCCCTGACGCTCCCTCTCAGGAACTCCACTCCCTCATCCCAGCTTTGCACCACCTGCAGAAATCCCGGATCCCCACCAGCTCTTCCCTTCCCCAGCACTGCCTTTATCCCTTCCCAGGATCATGGAACAGCCAGAAATTCTGGAATTCCGGCCTGGAATTCTCAGGTGGAACCTCTAACAGAGCTCGCAGGGCAGGATCCGAGCCCCACCCGGGCCCCTCCGGGTACCCCCACCCGCATCGGGCACAGCGAGGGGCTCGGGGTGGGTGCGCGGCCGCGCTCGGCTCGGCTCGGCTCGCTTGGGTGGCCATGCGGGGGATAATTGGGCACTTGTGCGTGAGCCGAGGGGCCGCTCATGCATGAACTATTCGGGTGCTCCGGCACAGCCCCTCCTGCGCCCTGCCCGGGGGCGGCCGGCTCCGTTCCCCATGGAGACCGGCAAAGGGATGAGGCCGCTGCCCGGAGGGGACCGAGGAAGCGGCACCGATGTCGCCGTCACGGCCGACGTCAGCCCTTGCTCGCTGTCGCTGTCAGCCCTTCCTCGCTGTCAGCCTTTCCTCCCTCCTGCGCTCGCTGCCCTTTTGATCTCCGCCTTCTCACCTCTCCCTCACCCCGAGTGCCGGGAATGGAGCAGCCTCTCCTCACCCTTCCTCGCCCTCACTGTCCCCTGGCTGTCCCCAGGCCCTCCCCAGGAGTGACTCCCTCCCTCTCGCTCCCCAAAAACCTCCTCTCTGGAACCACGCTCCTGCACGACCTCCCTCCTCCCTACAGAGCTGCTCATCCCCATGGATTCACCCTCAGGACCTTCCCCGCTCCTGCCCCTCTCCTCTCGTTGCCCTCCCTGCGTTGTTTTCCCCCTTTTCCCCCTCCTCTTGCCGGGGTTTTGCCCCGCGGGGCCCCGATCCCGCTGAGGGACCGCAGCTGCCGCCGCAGCCGAATAAAGGCCGCTCTTTAAAAAGCTCCCAAAAGCTCTGGCAGAAAGCTGATGTTCACCTTGAAAAAAGCCATTTGCTGAAGGCCACAGACGCGCTCCCCGCTCGAGTCAAAAGCTGCTCCGGTAATGGATGTGCAGACAAAAGCGCCGGCTCGGCAGCCCGGGGCTGGAGAGGGCCCCGAGCTCTCCCCCCGTCCCCGCGGCTGCCGCGGCCCCGGTGGCACTGCCAGAGCACCCGGCTGGCAGCAGGTGCCCCCTGCCCGGCCAGGTGCCCCCGTGGATGTGGCCTCCTGGCCGTCCTCCTCTGCCTCACGGGATATCATCTGCTGCCCCCACACCGCATCCCCATCACATCCCATAATACCCCCCGACACTGCATCCCCATCACATCCCATAATACCCCCCCACACTGCATCCCCATCCGCCCCATTCTCCCTTCTCATCCCCCCATCACATCCCCGTTTTACCCCTATTTCTTTCCCCTCTTTCACTCCCCCATCTNCTTTTAATCCCCCTTTTTTTTCCCCCCATCCCATTCCCTCATATTCCCCCATCCCAACCCCACCATTCCCCAAATTCCAGACGTTTTCCCAACCCGCATCCCGCCTGCACCCCAAGGAATTTGTGGGTTCCACCCCAGCACCGCGGCCACCATCATCCCAGAATGCCGAAGGATCCCCCTGGAATTTTCTCCGCCCATTAAAGCCCATTAAGGCTTTCTCCCAGCCCAGTTTAGGTCCCAAAGGAACCACCAGGAGCCATTCCCACCCTTCTTCCCTGGAATGACTCGGCATTTTCAGCTCCACAAGACACAGAGGCCTTTTAAAAATCGGAAATAATCCATAAATCCAAATATTTCAGCGCACAATTGCCTTTTTTCCCCCTAAACTGTCCAACCTCATAAATATGCATTTTCCCATTTTCACTTCCTACAAATCTCTTATTGTTTTTTGCCAGCTCCGGGAGGCCGCGGTTGGCATTGGGAGTGCGTAATTTATCATTAAAATGTAATTTATAACGCCGAGAGTGGAGCATAATAAAGTCGGGATGAGGTGATGGATGGCCGGGAAGCATGTGTTTAAAGGGAATCGTGTTTACATCCTCGTAGGTCTGCGCAGGGAAAAGGGAATGGGATGGTTGGGAAATCATTCCCGGCGTGTTGGGAGTTATTGTGGGATCCTTCCCGCCCGCTCCTGCTGCCTCCCGGCCCCGCTGCTCCCGGGAGAGCTCCTGGAAGAGCTGGGGAAAGGATTGGGGGTGGAATTGGTGGGGTTTGTGGGGTTTTTGTAGGGTGCGGCTTTGGTGGAGAAGGGAGAGCGCTCAGGGAAGGGAGAGAATCCAGGGAAGAGAGGGAGAGAATCCAGAAAAGGGAGAGGAGCCAGGGAAAGTGAGAGAACACAGGGAAGGGAGAACATCCAGGGAAGAGAGGGAATCCAGGGAAGGGAGAGAAACCAGGGAAGAGAGGGAATCCAGGGAAGGGAGAGAAACCAGGGAAAGAGCAGCCAGGGAAAGCTGAGCACCGAGGGAGGGTGAGAACCCGGGGAAGAGAGGGCATCCAGGGAAGGGAGAGCATCCTTGGAAGAGAGAATCCAGGGAAAAGAGAATCCAGGGAAGAGAGAGAATCCAGGGAAAGCTGAGCACCGAGGGAAGGTGAGAACCCATGGAAGAGAGAGGGAGAACCCATCCAGGGAGAGAGAATCCAGGGAAGAGCGTCCAGGGGAGGTGAGAACCCAGGGAAGAAAGAGCATCCAGGGAGGAGAGAGAATCCAAGGAAGGGAGAGAATCCAGGGCAGGGAGAGCATCCTAGGAAAGGAGATGAGCCAGGGAAAGCTGGGAATCCAGGGAAGAGAGGGGAGCCTTGGCAGGAAGAGCAGCCAGGGAAGGAGAAACACTCGTGGAAGAGGGAGAATCCAGGGAAAGGTGAGGGCCCAGGAAAGGGAGAACATCCAGAAAAGAGAGAGGATCCAGGGAAAGGGGAACTCCCAGGAAAGAGAGAGCACCAGGAGAAGGGAGAGCACCCAGGGAAGGATGAGAATCCGGGGAAGGATGAGAATCCATGGAAGGATGAGAATCCATGGAAAGATGAGAATCCAGGGAAGGCTGAGCACCCAGGGAAGGGAAAACAGACATGGAATGATGAGAATTCAGGGAAGGATGAGAATCCAGGGAAGGATGAGAATCCAGGGAAGGATGAGAATCCCGGGAATGTGAGCACTCAGGGAAGGGAAAACAAGCATGGAAGGATGAGAACCCATGGAAGGATGAGAATCCATGGAAGGATGAGAATCCAGGGAAGGCTGAGCACCCAGGGAAGGGAAAACAGCCATGGAATGATGAGAATTCAGGGAAGGATGAGAATCCAGGGAAGGATGAGAATCCAGGAAAGATGAGAATCCAGGGAAGGCTGAGCACCCAGGGAAGGGAAAACAGCCATGGAATGATGAGAATTCAGGGAAGGATGAGAATCCAGGGAAGGATGAGAATCCAGGAAAGATGAGAATCCAGGGAAGGCTGAGCACCCAGGGAAGGGAAAACAGCCATGGAATGATGAGAATTCAGGGAAGGATGAGAATCCAGGGAAGGATGAGAATCCAGGAAAGATGAGAATCCAGGGAAGGCTGAGCACCCAGGGAAGGGAAAACAGCCATGGAATGATGAGAATTCAGGGAAGGATGAGAATCCAGGGAAGGATGAGAATCCAGGAAAGATGAGAATCCAGGGAAGGCTGAGCACCCAGGGAAGGGAAAACAGCCATGGAATGATGAGAATTCAGGGAAGGATGAGAATCCAGGGAAGGATGAGAATCCAGGAAAGATGAGAATCCAGGGATGGCTGAGCACCCAGGGAAGGGAAAACAGCCATGGAATGATGAGAATCCATGGAAGGATGAGAATCCAGGGAAAGATGAGCACCCAGGCAAGGTGAGCACCCAGCCCCATGTGGCAGCAGTGGATTTGCTTTGCATGGAAAATCCAACACCCACTCCAGCTGGATTTGAGCGCCCTGGGAAGCTCCTCTGAGCCATTGCAAGGCAGGCAGGGATGAAGCCATCAGAACTCCCATTTCCCAGGGAATGGAGCAGAGGATCCCAGCGTTCCCGGGCAGGAGGGAGCCCGAGCTGTCACCCGGCTGGCAGCTCCAGGACAGCCACAGCCACGGCTCTTCCCTCCCGGGGACGTGGATGTGGCAGCTGGGGCAGAGCTCAGCAGAGCAGAGACAGGCAGGGATGGTCCCAAAGTGATTCATTTCCAGCGTGGAAACCGGGAAAATTGTCCTTTATAAATCCCTGGATGCTGCTCCTGCTCCTTGCATCCTCTTCCCTAAAAATTCAAGAAACTCCAGGGATGTGGGAGCAGAATGCGCCAGGTGAGTCCCTCTGCCTCCTCTTCCCTAAAAATTAAATAAACCCCAGGGATGCAGCAGCGGGATGGGCCCTTCCAGGCTGTGCCTCCACCAGGGGGATGCTGCAGCTGGAAGAAATTTGGGAATTCTGCAGAGAAACATCAGCTGGAGGAGGCTCCCCAGGGAATGGTCCCGTTCCCAAACCTGCCCGAGGTCAGGATGGGATTTTTGGGGTTGGTTTGCAGGGCCAGGAGCTGGACTCGATGATCCTTGTGGATCCCTTCCAACTGGGAATATCCAAGAGGATATCCCTGGGAAAAAAACTCCCTGGAAGGAGCCAGGCACCTGCAGGCAGGGGCATCCCCCGGGCGCTGCCTTTGGATGCAATTCCCGCTCTCCATCCAAGGGGGAGAATCCCGGCAGGGCCCAGCTGATCCCGGCGGGATCCTGGCGTCGTTCCTGAGCCGAATCCGGCCCATTGTTTTCCATCCGTCTGCCTTCAAATTGCTCCTAAATAACGCAGTTTATCTTTGGCTGATTGAGTCGAGGAATTTTGCAATTACAGACAAACAAGGACATTCAGCCGCCCATGTTATTTGCATTTTTAAGGACCGAGGATTTTTTCTTTTTTTTTTTTTTTCCCCTCTCCACGGGGTTTTAGCCAACGATTTTTTTTTTTTTTCAAACCTTTCCCGCGTGGATTTTGGCTCTTCTCCCTCGGATCCCAAAACTACTCGAGCTTGTGCTGCCCCTCCAGCCCATCCCAGGAGTCCTCAAGCAGCCGGGGAAGCAAATTTCATCTCAAACGCTGCTTTTTTGGGGGCTGTTTTCCCTCTCTTTCCAGCTGCAAACCGCATCCAGGAGGGAACGGGGCCGCCCTGGAGCATCTCTGGAGCCGGCACTGGTGAAACTGGTCCCAGTTTCCCTCTCGGCGGCACCACGTGCACTCAGCCGGGGGTCAGCGGCTTTCATTCCTTTTTTAATTCCCTTTTTTATTCCCGCGGCTGCTCCATTAGGCCGGGCTGCCTCCTCCAGGCCCCTTTTTCTGCTCTAATTCCCTCCGCCCTCGGCTCTTCCCCCCACCCGCAGCCGCCTCCCGATCATCGATCACCTTGTCAAAACTTCGCCGGGCTGGGGCGGCGAGGAAGAGGAGCTGGAGAGGTGGGAGAGGAGCGGGAGAGGAGCTGGAGAGGAGCTGGAGAGGTTTAATTACTCCCTGGAATCGCTGCCGGGGGTCCCAGGGCTGTATAAATGATTAATTACAGCCCGGCTGCGTGCGAGGAGCGGAAAACGCCGCTAATGCACTGAGTGCTCTCCCCTCTAAATACCTGCTCGGAGCCCTCGGGGAGCGGGGAAAACGTGCCTCAAACTCCTCACACGGACCCGGCCGTGCCCTAATTCCAAGTTTTTGTGAGTTCAGGAAGCTCCCAGCCCGCCCGGATCCCATGGGAAGCGCCTGGGTGCTGATTCTCCCGCGAGGAATCCGCAGGCAGGCGATGCTTCCATCACCGCGGCTCCTCCCGCTCCGCTTTGAGTCGATCCCCGGGAAGGCCGGGTTGGGAAAAAGGAGCTGAATTCCCGGATTTTTGCGGCAGGGATGAGCCAGGGCCTGCCCAAAGCGGTGTTTGGTGTTGTCACCAACAGCGTGGCCGTGCCCGAGCGGATTCCAGCAGGGATCGGGGCGCACAGGGAAGGGATGCTCCGGATACCCCGAGCTTTGCTGTGCCAGGGAGGGGTTGGCGACAGCCCCGCTGCCACCTGGGCTCCTGCCCCGGGCTCTCACACCCGGTCCCCAGTGTGCCCTGAGTGCCCAGTGCCTCCTAAAGCCGTAACTCACCTTTTATCCTTTTTATTTTCATTTTATCCTCTTTATTTTCATTTGACCCCGATTTTAGCCGGGTTGTTTCTGCTCCTAAGCGCGATTAATTCCTGGCTGGGACACAGCGGAGGTGAGGAAGGGACAGCTCCCGTCAGAAAGGACAAAGGGCTCAGTGTCACCTCCTCCTGCCACCTCCCGAACACCAAAACCACGGGAATTCTGCCCCCGAGGCATCGCTCCCTCCCTCAAAGCTCCCGAAAGGAGCCGCTCCAGCACCTCCCGCTAATTCCAGCTCTGGCTGCTCTCGCTAACGAAGCGCTCCTGGAAGTTCCCAATCCCATGGATTCGTGCGGTGATGGAAGAAGGACCTAATTAAAAAGGGAAATGAGGATGACATCGTAAAATCGTTCAATTAAGTTGATCTCATTACCGTTAATATTCCAGTGGAACTTTGGGGCTGCTTTTTTTATATATATATATATATATTTCACTCCAAGTTTGCAGCTGGCAGTCCACGGATCCTCGGGAAAGGGTGAGGGGAGGGGGAAAATGGGATTTAATTAAACATCCACCTCTTAACTCATGTGAAATTTCGGAGCAGCACCGGGCGGGGACAGCGGGCACCGATCACGTCCCCGCTGGTGCCACCGCTGTCCCCACACCTGGCAGCTGGCGGCGGCGGCGGCAGCGAGGAAACAAAGCCGCGGCGATGTTTTGATCCAATTAAGCCTAATTTATTTCATGCTCATCAGCGCTTCCCCGCCGGGGGATTCGCAGTTTCGCCGGGAATGTGCGAGCTCCGCTGGGAGATCCCAGCAGGAACCTTTCCCCTTCCCAGCCCGCTGCTCTCCATCCCCATCCATCCCCCAGGGGTGCGGGAATCTCCCGGCAGCTTCTCCCGGCGGCTTTTATCGTGCTGAACCCTCCTAAATTCACACCCCATCAGCAAAAGAGCTCGGGGCGTTCGGGTTTTAAATCCTGGGGAATAAAACCGAGGCGGGGATTTTTCCCTCGTGAGAATTGTTCCTTCTCCATGGAGGTGGAGAGGGGAAATCTCGCCTGGAGGAGCTCGGGGTGGATTTTTCTCGGGGGTGAATGAAAAAAATAATCCACGGAGGGGACTTTTGGGTGCCTGTTCTGTCCTTCTCCCGTCGTGCCGCGCATCCGAGGAGGGTAAACAGATGTTGTTTTCCTCGTGGAGGCTTTAAATTTACGGCTGTGCCCTCGCTCGGAGGGAAAAACAAGCGGGACAAGGTCGGGAAGAGGAAGAGGAGGGAGAAAAGGGGCGGTCTCCAAGGAATCATCGGAACTCATTCCCAGGGAGCGCAGCAGCCACGGGGAATTGGGGTGAAACCCCAGGGTTGGGCTGAGCCCGGGGGTCTGAGAGGCCGGGAGCAGCTTCCAGCCCCAAATCCCAAACCGGGATCAGCCAGGGAGAAGCCAATGGGGGACAGAGGAAGTTGTGGGGTTGATGGGAATTCCTGGCTGATCCCAGCAGGATTTGGGGCTGGACGCTGATCCTGGGGGTCTGACTGAGCCCCAGTGCAGCTTCCAGCCCCAAATCCTGCCGGGATCAGCCAGGGAGAAGCCAATGGGGGACAGAGGAAGTTGTGGGGTTGATGGGAATTCCTGGCTGATCCCAGCAGGATTTGGGGTTGGACACTGCACCAGGCCTCATTCAGAACCCCGGGATCAGCGTCTGGCCCCAAATCCTGCCGGGATCAGCCAGGCAGAAGCCAGCAGGAAATAGGGGAAGTTGTGGGGTTGATGGGAATTCCTGGCTGATCCCAGCAGGATTTGGGGTTGGACACTGCACCAGGCCTCATTCAGAACCCCGGGATCAGCGTCCGGCCCCAAATCCTGCCGGGATCAGCCAGGCAGAAGCCAATGGGGTCAGGGGAAGTTGTGGGGCATCGCTGGCTCCATTTCCCACCCCCAGGGAACGGGGATTTCAGGGCGTGTTTGATCCCTCGCCCGTGGCAGAGATTCCTTTGATGCAGGAGAAGCTCTAAAGTGCTTTAATGCAGAAAATGGAGTTAAGGAAGGAAGCGAAAAATCTCCTCTGTCTGCGCTGCTCGGGGCTGTGCGGGGCTCCCCAAAATCCTCCCCTCATCCCCGGCAGCTCCAGCATCGGGAGAGGCCCTTTATCCCAAATTTCCTGATCCAAAGGGATCCCGAAGGATGGGGCCTCCTGCATCCCCATCACCTCGGCCAGAGGGGACAGCAGGGACACCCAGGTGCTGAGCACGAAGCACCTCAAGCCCCGTCCAACACCCCAAAAACCCCCTTTGCCCTCTCCTCATCCCAGGCGGCTCCGGCATTGGGAGAGCCCCTTTATCCCAAATTTCCTGATCCAAAGGGATCCCGAAGGATGGGGCCTCCTGCATCCCCATCACCTCGGCCAGAGGGGACAGCAGGGACACCCAGGTGCTGAGCACGAAGCACCTCAACCAC
>VZRS01004090.1:2965-18015 GCA_013398055.1 Ifrita kowaldi
GGGCTGGGCAGAGCCATATCCCAAAGGCTGCCCAGGATTCTTTGTAAGCAAAGTGAGGGATTAGGGACAGATCTGGGTTTATTGGGGCTGTGATCTGAGCTCCAGCAGCACCTTGTCTGTCATGTAATGATGGGCCATGGGCTGTCCCTCCCATCGCCTCCTGCTCTTCCCGGGCATGTTCCACACCAATGTCTCCAATGAGGGAATGACAAAGAATTGTCCCCCATCATTATCTGTGTCATTTAGCTTGTCAGCATGAATTCCTAATTATTGGGGGGGTTTCCTCCCACCCCCGGACGATGCCCCAGGCACTCTGGGGTGTATAAAAGATCCAAGGGCTCCACAGGTCTCCATCCAGCTTCCTCCACTTGACTCTGCTCATTGATCGTCGTGGTAAGTCCAAGTCTTCTCTCCATCCTTCCTTCACTGTCTGTGCCTCTCTCAAGGAATCTTTGGCTGTGGATTTCCCAAGGAATCTTTGTCTCCGTGCTCCACCAGCTCTTGCAGTGCGGAGTTAGGATGGTTGGGGTTCTACCAATGGACTCGAGTCCTCTGGGAGCCCGGTGATTTGGATGTGGGAGTTTTTCTGAATTCCCATGGGCAGGCAAGACCCAGGGACCGTGAGGGGAGCAAGGGACTCAAGGAGCCATTTCAGCTGTGAAAGGGGTTTTGCTCGGAATGCCTGAGATGATCCAGAGCGTGTCCTGGGACACAGGCTCCAGGTGGGAGAGAGCCAGCAGGGATTTGGGATGAGTCCTTGGCCTGAGCCGTGGCTCTGCCTTGTCTTGCAGCTTTCCCTGCCGAACCAAAGGATGTCCTGCTCCAGCCTGTGTGTCCCTTCCTGCGGGGTGGCCACCCCGGCCCCTCTGGCTGACACCTGCAACGAGCCCTGCGTGCGGCAGTGCCCCGACTCCACGGTGGTGATCCAGCCCCCGGCCTCAGTGGTCACCTTCCCCGGGCCCATCCTCAGCTCCTTCCCNCCAGCTCCGAGACTCCTCCCGCGGCCCCGGCGAGGGGGAACCTCTGGGGTGGAGCCCTGGGTTGTGCCTTGCTGCTGCCTTAGGATTTTTGTGTTTCCAATGCACTGCTGCTGTGCTGGTTTGTCTCTTGCTGACACTGCCTACGGCCTTTTTTCATCCACAATAAAGAATCCTCATTGCATCAACAATTTGGCTTCTGGTTGGTTTTTATGAGTTTGGTCCTCTGGCTTTCCACATTGAGCTGGTTCACAGAACCTCAGGATCTTTAAGGTTGGGAAGACCTCCAAGAACATCATCCAATCTTTGACTGATCCCCACTCTGTCACCCCACCCAGAGCTCTGGGCACCATGTTCAGTTTTTCCATGGACAGTTCCAGGGATGGGGAGTCCAAACCTCCCTGGGCAGCCCCTTCCAGTCCTGACCACCCTTTGCAGGTAGAAATTCTTCCCCAGATGCAGCTCAAGCCACAACATTTATCATCGGGTGGCAGACGAATGACCAGGTCTTGAGAGAGGTTCAGCAGCTCAGACACCTTTGTCTTGTAGCACACAAAGGATGGAAATGAATCATGATCCCTGTTCCAAGGGACAGGTTTAAAGGGAAAAGTATCAATTAATTTATTTATTCCTTTGTGGTCCTTCAGCAAAAAATTACGATGTCTTCACTTTTTTCCACAGTCGATAATTTCAGAAGTTCAAAGCACCTCTCAGATGCCCGTAACTATTTTATGTATTTATAGGCTGTTATTACTCTATTTAAAGCCTAATTCTCGTCTCAGATGCTTCATTATTGAAAAAGAGTCACTTCAGAGGTACGAGTTGAGGCAGTTCGATGTTTGCTTTAGTCAGAATTTATTTTATACCTTTCAAACTTTTCATTCAAATGTGGCTCTGCACAAACAGCCACGGGAGACCCAACAACGAACTGCTTTGTCTCCTCATCCTCCAAATTTGCATTTATTTCTAGTCTTGTCTTTAGATTTCTTGGAGTGAACATAACATGTGTTAAAATTCCATTAATTTTAACTCTTTCTTTAACTGTTAAAAGTAGCTAAATCAGGCCGTAGAGCTGAGACAGTAGAATTTATTTTAGTCTCTCGTGGTTTTACTTGTGCATCCTGAGACACATGAAACTTTCCGGTTTTTACTTGGGAATTTGTCTATAACTGCCCAGATTTTATTGATTAGCTTCGGTTAGAGAAAAGATTGAGATTATGACCAGTCACAGCTAAATTTAGAGGCCTTAATGTCAGGATACAGTTTGAACAGCAACTCGAGCTGTGCTTCTGAATGGATAAATTAATCAAAATTCATCAAAAGCCTTGGGAAAGCTCCATCCTGAAATCTGCTGGAAATACAACTCCCAGTTTCACTGGGAAAGGTTTTCGATGAATTTTATGTTCATATTTTGCGCTGAGCCCAATCCAGCTCTGCTCCCTCGGCGAGATTGTGCCCTGGGAGATCTCCAGAGGTCCTTTCCAACCCCCAATTCTGGGATTCTGGGGTGCTGGCATCGCCTCTGTGTGCTCAAAGGGCAGCAATTACACTCACAATGAGGCTTCGAGGGTTTAATTGAGCTTTCAAAGCTCGTTTGAGCCCAGACTCTGAGACCGCACCGGGCTATTACGAGGTCGTTGCTGCCGCCGTTCAGGTACCTCGGTCATGAATAATTTGAGTCACTCCTCGTCCCAAGGAGGCGGTGGAACAGCCTGGGAGCTCCACACTTCCATTGTCATTCCAATGGAGCCTGGGAGCACTCACCTGTCCTGACCAGCGCTTCATGAAGTGAAGGGAAAGTGAAATTTTCTGCTCTGGGATAGGTCAGGTCTCTCCATCCAGAAAGATGGAAAAATTCCAGACACTGCCAGAGCAGAAGCACGGGAGAAAGAGGGGTTTTCTCCCGACTTCTTGTCTTATCCCCCGAAATTTAATTAATGTGTAGCCAGTCTGTGCCTTGGTGATTTACAGATTCCGTCATGTTCAATGTCTGCACTCGAGCTGGGACGCGAAAGCAAATTTAAAGGAATATTTCCAAACATTTCCTAGGAAATTCTGGAAGTGGAATTCGTTTTCTGAGATTCTGCTGAGTCATTACTGGTTTGCAAAGCGTGTGTTCGGGTTCGGCTGAGCTTAGGAGGAGTTGCACAAAAGCCACAGGGTGCTGTGGCTCCGTAAGACATCAAGCTGGGGACAAAAATCTGTGTCCATGCAAGCCAGAAAAGGCAAACCAGGGCCATTTCATGATGCTGTAACGTTTTTAATAAGAGTAAAGCTCACATTCACAACCTAAAATAGCACAGAGAGCAGAAAGAATGGGCATGACATTAATTTATATGTGCAGAAAATCTCCCGGTTTCATTGGTACAACTTTTGCTGTCGATTTTCCATCTTCAGACTTTTCTGCTTGCTTCCAGTCCAATGAAACGAAGCTGATTGGATGGTTTAGGGTATCTTTGACACAGTTTCAAAGGCATTTAAGTCAGAAATGCATCTCTAGGACAGGCACACTCCAGGTTTCATTAAACTTAGCTGGGAAAGAACTATAAATGAGTTATTTGTTAACAAACACTAAACCCTGTTTCCTTTACATCAGCAAACCCACTGAGGGGTAAGAAATACAGCAGAGAAAAAGGAAAACAAAACATTTTGGAAGAACATTGAAGAAGCTTTACAGGAACCCCGAGCTCTCCCAAGTCCTGCATCTTCCCCTCGCAGTCCTGGACTCGGAGCTCCGGCAAAGCCTCCCCGCAACAGCAGCCGTGAATTCCATCATTAATTCCCGGTTCCCTACGAAATCCCTGTGGATTTAGCAGGGGTAGCAGCTGCCGTAGGAGTATCTCTGGGTGTAGCAGGTGGAGTAGGGGGAGCAGTAGCGGGAGCTGTAGGAGGGGCAGCAGTCGCGGTAGCCGCAGAGCCGCCCGTAGTAGCCCTGGTAGCCACAGGGGCTGCCGCAGTCGTAGCTGCGGGAGCTGAACACGGTCCCGTAGCTGCAGGGGGAGTAGCAGGAATCCTCACACTGCCTCTGGTAGTAGAAAGTCATCTCGGAGCTTGGAGGGAGGCGAGTCTGGAAGGCAGGAAGGGAGAAAAAGCCCGTGAGGTGTGTTCCCGACAGCGAGTAAATCCCGAGTGAACGCTGCAGGGAAGGGAGAGACAGGAAACCGCTGCCACTGCCCTCAGCCGTTGTTCCGTCCCGAATTTAGTGCCAGTTCTTCCCCCTAATCCTCCACTCTGAGCAGCCTTCCTGGGCTTTCCCACACAGCCCCACTGAAAAATGGGATTGTGAACCGTGACCCCGCGTCAAAGCAGGGCTGGCAGGGAATGGGCTGGAAAAATCCTTCGGAGCTGCGCCGAGACAAAGACTTGAAGGGAAAAGGGGATCCGTGCAGGACTGAGACTGTTTCAAACACTCAAATATTAAAAATCCATGGGGAAAAGACTGTTTTGCATAGGAATAACTCCTAAATCACAACCTTAATTCCCTTTAGCTGCAGCACTTGTAGATTAGGAGGGAAATAAAGGGGGGAGAACGGCATCAAATTCATCCCTTCGAATTTCCCAGATCTATCCCGACTTACCCTCGTCTGCAAGGAGGAGAAGGCAGGAGAAGCGAATGATTTCTCCGCAGGGATGCGGGGGTTTTTATGGAGCTCCCCCGTCCCGCCCCGCGCATGGAACACGTGTCTGCTCCCTGAGCCAGCTCCAATTTCCAGCCTGTGAGGCGGAAATTTTCCTTCCCTCATCGATATCCCGCTGCTCCCCGGCGTTTCTGATTATGGGTCCAGCACCGTGACACGGCGGCTCCGCCCGCCAGGTCCCTTTCATCCCAAAACCACTCAGGGCAATTAAGCCTTGGTATCATCGTGCTGAATTTGCTCTCTGGGACAGCGGCGACTCCTCGGAATCAGCAAAGACCGGCGGAATTCCGAACGCGGCAGGTTTGGAAGAGCAGCCTCGCTGAGAATGTGCTTTGTTGTGCTTTTTTTTTTTTCCCTCCCTCCCCTCTGGAATACTCGTGGAAGGGAAGCACACAACCTCTGCTTCTCGTGGATTTCATAACTCTTAAAAACACGCGGAACGCTGGCACGTCCCTGCCAATCCCTCCCAACATTTCCGGTGACTTCCAAAGGGGGAACGAGCAGCTCTTTGATTTGCAGCCGCCGTGCAAGGGGATATTGATTCAGCCGGAAAATTGGCCTCTAAGCATTGAAAAGGTATGCCCGGGATGTATTTTTAGAGGGGAAAAAGCTCCCAGAGACCCAATTCCGAACCTATAAATTACAACTTCAATAAAGCCAGGAAACAGGACACCCCGATCCGCGTTTTTAGAGCGGGCGTTACATAACAGCGGGGAGTAACAACGTGGTGTTAATATTGAAATAATAAATCTCTTTGTGCCTGAAAATATTTAATAAGTCTTAATGAAGGCTTTGATATTCGAAATTTAGAGAAAGGCCCAGAACTCATGGCGTGCTGCCTGTCATTATCCTCCCTTGGGACGGGAGTAAACAGCAGAGCAGGGTTTTTGGAGGTGAAGGTCACCAGGGAACCCCAGGCTGGGGCTGCACCTCCGCAGCGCTCAGCATTATTCACCTTCATTAGGGTGAATTAAACACCTCAACAATATTGAGAAGAAGTTACATTAAATCATGTTTAGAATTTGGGGGATTTCTTGGGAAAACTGCAGTTATTACAGAGATAAATCCCTGGGATTTTTATGTTTGTCCTTGTCGGAAACCCTTGAGTGAATCGTTTTCTGGTCTAAGTAAAAACAAACACTGAGCAGATCTTTTTGTACCCAGCAAGATTTGCCTCGCTTGGGCTGGCTCTGCAGAAAATTGTGAGTGGATTTCTTAAAATAAACCTGGAGATTTCAAATACTGTAAAATAAACCTGGAGATTTCAAATATCGTTATTTCTGCTTGAAATAATTTAGACTTGTTGGGGATTTCCAGCTGCTTTAAGGTTCTCATAAAGTCATCGATGTCTGGTTTTATTCAAACGTGTTTCCAGTCTTACACGGAAAAGGATCCCCACTTCTTTCTACGGCTTAGGTGTTTGTTGAAGTTTAGTTGAATTAATTAATAATAATTTTTTAAAAATAGAAATAAAAATAATATAAATATTCTGGCCTAAAAATGCGATTTTGAAATAAACCCGAACCATAAGTTATTTTTAGCGATTTCCATTTTGAAAAATAATTGGAATTCTTCCTTCCTCAGATGAACCCAGAGTCATCGCAGGTTTCATATATTGACATTTGTCCATTCATCCCAAATTGGGATTGTGAGCATCCATTAATTCTGCTCTCAATATCCTTCCTTCCTTTTCCAGCTACAACTCAGATTTCGCCACCCTAATTCCCCAGATGTAATTGACCCAGGAAGTCTGAACATGAAAGAAAAGAGCAACGCGAAGTCATCCTTTTGGCAGCCAAGAACTGAGTAACGATCCCAAAGCGAGGAAAACAATTCCATCAGCTGCAGGAATGACGTGCACAGGGTGAGTTTGGGATGTGATGAAAAGGAGTTTGAAGCACCAGAGGCTGGGGCAGATAAATGTATAAAAGGGAGAGAAATCCCGGGCTCTCCATTCGCACCTTCAGCCTCAGCTCTCGCTCAGCGTGGTAAGTCAGGCTTAAGGGGCTTTGCTGCTGGGTTGGTGCTGGGTTTTGCTGTAGCGGGGTAGGGATGGAAGTTAAACTTTAAAATTGTATTTTAGAAGTGATTTCACGGCCGTGCAACTCAGGGTTTTTGGTAAAAACGGGGCATTCAGGTGCCATGTAGATGTAGAAATTCGGCTTCTTTAGACATGCACTGTGAGAAGTGCTTTACTGATGATATTATGAATTATTTCAGGATTTACTATTGATTAGCTGCGTCAGGGAGGTTTAGGTTGGATGTCAAGGAAAGGTTCTTCCCACGAAGGGTGGCCTTGAATGGAAAGGTTCAGTTGGTCCCTGCGTTGTCCCTTCTCTCCTCTCCTCTCCCTGTTTTCCATGCGGGGTTTCCTAGAAGCAGCAAATTCCTGCTGGATCTCTGGGACAGACCTGATCTTATCTTTCAAACCGACAGAGGGCAGGTCCAGGTTAGAGTTACCGAAGGAATCGTTCCCTGTGAGGGTGGGGAGGCCCTGGAACAGGATATTCCATGGATTCCCCATCCCTGGAAGCGTCCAAGGCCAGGCTGGAGCCACCTGTGGCGGTGGGAGCTGTCCCTGCCCATGGCAGGGGTGGAACGAGAGGAGCTTTAATTCCCTCCCAACCCAAACCTTCCCGCCGTTCTTTGATCCCTCTTTTTCCGCCACCTTCCAGACTCGCCTCCCTCCAAGCTCCGAGATGACTTTCTACTACCAGAGGCAGTGTGAGGATTCCTGCTACTCCCCCTGCAGCTACGGGACCGTGTTCAGCTCCCGCAGCTACGACTGCGGCAGCCCCTGTGGCTACCAGGGCTACTACGGGCGGCTCTGCGGCTACCGCGACTGCTGCCCCTCCTACAGCTCCCGCTACTGCTCCCCCTACTCCACCCGCTACTTCCAGAGATACTCCTACGGCAGCTGCTACCCCTGCAACCAGTGCTAAACCCAGCCCCGGGCAGGAAAATCCCCCCAAAATCCGCGTACAAGGCTCCTGGATGAATTCCGCGCTCGCTCAGCTCCGGTGACGGCGGCTGCGGACGGGTCCTGCGGGTTTGGGATCTCCTCGATGGCCGCTGTCGCTCTGAATGATTCACTTTTCTCTCTGCTGTTCCTTCTCAGTCTTTCGGGATGAAATTATTGTGTGTTCCGAGGTGTAGCTTCGAAGCAGGAGGCGAAGGAGCTCTGCTCCTCTCCAACACCAGCTTTACTCGCCAGATCTCTGCTGTGAGGTGTAGCAACTCCTCGGTGTGTGGTTGTGCGAACCTCCGGCTACTCCTGCGCTACTCCGAGCTGTAACTTCTTCTTACTCTCATTAAAAGATCTTGCATCACGCTGCTGCCTTCGGTTGTATTTTAATGTTCTTTTTAATATTATTTATTTATTGCTTTGCGAGCTATTTACTAGACGCACAGGGGAAAAAAAAATTAAAAGAGGCGTTAATTTCAGTCGCAGCGGGGTTTCAGAAAAAAATAGGGGAAAGCGGATCATAGCTCAAGAAATTTAGTAATTAAGTGGTTTTTATGTGCAAACACAAACACAAATATTCCCTATTTGTGAGTAGTTAGAATTATTTGTTTTATTTCTGCATAATCTTATCAGTGACAGGATAGAAGATGAAATGCCTCTGCACTGATAAAATAAAAGTTAAACACAAAATGGGAACCTCCATCTGGNTTTACTATTGATTAGCTGCGTCAGGGAGGTTTAGGTTGGATGTCAAGGAAAGGTTCTTCCCACGAAGGGTGGCCTTGAATGGAAAGGTTCAGTTGGTCCCTGCGTTGTCCCTTCTCTCCTCTCCTCTCCCTGTTTTCCATGCGGGGTTTCCTAGAAGCAGCAAATTCCTGCTGGATCTCTGGGACAGACCTGATCTTATCTTTCAAACCGACAGAGGGCAGGTCCAGGTTAGAGTTACCGAAGGAATCGTTCCCTGTGAGGGTGGGGAGGCCCTGGAACAGGATATTCCATGGATTCCCCATCCCTGGAAGCGTCCAAGGCCAGGCTGGAGCCACCTGTGGCGGTGGGAGCTGTCCCTGCCCATGGCAGGGGTGGAACGAGAGGAGCTTTAATTCCCTCCCAACCCAAACCTTCCCGCCGTTCTTTGATCCCTCTTTTTCCGCCACCTTCCAGACTCGCCTCCCTCCAAGCTCCGAGATGACTTTCTACTACCAGAGGCAGTGTGAGGATTCCTGCTACTCCCCCTGCAGCTACGGGACCGTGTTCAGCTCCCGCAGCTACGACTGCGGCAGCCCCTGTGGCTACCAGGGCTACTACGGGCGGCTCTGCGGCTACCGCGACTGCTGCCCCTCCTACAGCTCCCGCTACTGCTCCCCCTACTCCACCCGCTACTTCCAGAGATACTCCTACGGCAGCTGCTACCCCTGCAACCAGTGCTAAACCCAGCCCCGGGCAGGAAAATCCCCCCAAAATCCGCGTACAAGGCTCCTGGATGAATTCCGCGCTCGCTCAGCTCCGGTGACGGCGGCTGCGGACGGGTCCTGCGGGTTTGGGATCTCCTCGATGGCCGCTGTCGCTCTGAATGATTCACTTTTCTCTCTGCTGTTCCTTCTCAGTCTTTCGGGATGAAATTATTGTGTGTTCCGAGGTGTAGCTTCGAAGCAGGAGGCGAAGGAGCTCTGCTCCTCTCCAACACCAGCTTTACTCGCCAGATCTCTGCTGTGAGGTGTAGCAACTCCTCGGTGTGTGGTTGTGCGAACCTCCGGCTACTCCTGCGCTACTCCGAGCTGTAACTTCTTCTTACTCTCATTAAAAGATCTTGCATCACGCTGCTGCCTTCGGTTGTATTTTAATGTTCTTTTTAATATTATTTATTTATTGCTTTGCGAGCTATTTACTAGACGCACAGGGGAAAAAAAAATTAAAATTTTTGGGATTTTTGACTGCGCTAATTTCAGTTGCAGAGGGGTTTCAGAAAAAAATAGGGGAAAGCGGATCATAGCTCAAGAAATTTAGTAATTAAGTGGTTTTTATGTGCAAACACAAACACAAATATTCCCTATTTGTGAGTAGTTAGAATTATTTGTTTTATTTCTGCATAATCTTATCAGTGACAGGATAGAAGATGAAATGCCTCTGCACTGATAAAATAAAAGTTAAACACAAAATGGGAACCTCCATCTGGAGAGGAAAAGCACATTTCGTTAAGTTTTTTAGAGGACTTTTTAACACAAAATTTGGAAATATTTGTGTTAGTTCTGACCTAAATCCCACCCCAGAACAGCTGGAAAAATCCATCAAGTGAAGGAATAAAATAGAAAAAAATAGAAATAGAATAAAATAGAAAAAAGTTTAGCAAATGAAGATGGTGAAAAGCACTGAAGTTGCCTGGGGATGAGCAGGTTTTAACCTGTTCCCATAAATCAGAGCCCTTCATTAAACTCCTCAGTTTATTATTCCCTGGGAATTTGACTCCATCTTTCTCTAATTAATAAGAGGTTCTATACATTAGATTTCCACCTAATGACCGAACTCTGTCTTGAGTTCTCCCCTGTGTTTGTTGGCACAGAAGTGAATTCCCGTTTCTCCAGCTCCATTTCGGATTTTCAGCTTTTGGGACATCCAAATTTTGCATTAATTTGGAGCAGGGCAGGAACTTTGGAAAATGTCCTGCACTTGCTGAACTTCCCAGGACAATTCCTGGCCTTTCAGTGCCCCTCGGCTCTTTGGGAGGTGCTTTGGTCACTCAGAAATGATCTGACCAATGTAAACAGCAACAAAATTAAATTTATTTGCCCGCGTCACAACTTCAATTAAAATAATTGGTTTCCTCCCCATCAGGGATCATTAATCTGTTCTCAGCTCAACCTGACAACGCAAAGAAAAACCCACAATTTTTTTTTTTTTGCCTTAAAAAACTTTTTGTCTCCTCCTCATCTTTAGTGATGGAATCCAGATATCAGAATGGAGAAGGGAATTAATAGGAGTTAAAATTATAAAATTATTTTACAGCAAATCTTATTAATGCTGATTTTCAGCCTCACCTGTGGCTTCCCAGCACAAATCAAGAGGCTTTTTTTAAATTCAGCAAATACCTCCCTGCATGACCTTCCCTGCAGCGAGCCAAGCCTCATTTGCATATTAAATGAGGATAATAAGACATTCGGGAAGGGCTGAGCCTCAGCAGAATTTATGGTATCAATGTCCTCCCAAAACAGTCATTAAAAATTCCTTTGGCAAAGTCTGGATTATTTAAATTCTCCCGGTTTGTTGCTGAAAGGTGCCTTGTGTGTCACAGCCAGAACGGGGAAGGGAACCCCGGGGCTAAGGAAGGTTTTTTCTTTATTGAAATTAATTCCTGACACCGCCTGGAGCGGAGTGGCAGCGATCCAGCTGCACCTCGCTGGAAAATGCCACGACAGCAGATCTGGGAGTGATTCCTGCTTCCCTGCCGCAGGAAAATCCCTCCCGAGGGGGAACGTCCGACCCTTCGTGTTCTCCAGCCCGTCAAAGGCAGGGGCTGCACGGCAAAATGATTTTATCATTTTAACTCCTGTGAATTCCCCTGTCCGTTCTGAGCCCTGGATTTCATCACTAAAGCTGGGGAGGACCTCGAAAGTTTTTTAAGACAAAAAAAATCCTTTGATCATTATTACGGATATGGAATCATGGAATGGGTTGGGTTGGAAGGACCTCAAAGATCTCCTGATTCCACCCCGTGCCATGGGCAGGGACCCCTTCCACTGTCCCAGGCTGCTCCAACCTGGCCTGGGACACTTCCAGCGATGGGGAATCCATGGAATCACCTGTGCCAGGGCCTCCCCACCCTCACAGGGAACAATTCCTGCCCAATATCCAACCTCAATTCCCCCTCTGTCACCCTGACCCCATTCCCTGTGTCCTGTCCCTGCAGTTCCTGAGGAAAATTCCCTCTCCAGCTTCCCCGGAGCCCCTGCAGATCCTGGGAGGGGCTCTGAGGTCTCCACGGGCTGAACATTCCCAACATTCTCAGTCTGTCTCCACAGGGAAGGGGCTCCAGTCCCTTTATCCACCTCGTGGCTCCTCTGGGCTTGCTCCAACAATTCCATGTCCCTTTAACATTGGGGACACCGGAACTGGACCCAATATTCCTGGTGGGATCTCACCAGAGAGAGCAGAGGGGGAGAATCCCCTTCCTCACCCTCCTGCCCGCGTTCCTTTGCATGCAGCCTGGGACAGGGATGGATTCTGGGCTGAGCTCACACCTCCAGCTCATGCCCAGGTGTCCCATATATAAATCCTATAAATATCGGACACGTGGACGCTATCACGAGACACTGACTCAAGCGAGTTTTTCCAATAATTTCATCAGGAAAAAAAAAAAGCCAAAAAACCCCCACACCATAAAAATTAACCACATTTCTCAGGTGCTGCTTTAATTGATTCCGTGCCTTGGCCTGCACCTCTCCTAGGACAAATTATAGGCAGGAGAAGAGCCTAAAAGAATTAATGGAACGCCTGTCATTAATTGTGACGGAAATCCTGGAGCGCTCGGGGTAATTCTCCTTCGCTCCCCCGGTGTTTTACGTCACCCCAAAATGTGCAGTGTCCACCTCCCTCGTGGGGCCACGGGGTAAAGAACCAATCCATGGGCTCCCGGCTGGCCAGGAATTGTGGCTGGAACTGTTCTGTGTAGCCTCCAGTCCCGTTCCCAGAAATCCCTTTGTCCTGGAAAGTCTCAAGATGAAAGAATCTCCCAGGCTGTAATCACGGTGCCCAACCCCAGGAATTCCAAAATTGTCCTAAATGCGGAGGAAAACAATTATAGCAATTGGGCTGCTGATGTACTTCCCAAATTTGCCCCGTGACTAAGGGAAGCTCGCGGAGAACTGCTCCGACTTCCACAACGGGAATATAAAAATGCTCCCAACCCCAGCGCTCCTCACACGGCTCCTCTCGATTTGCTCTTCCCACTGATCTCGGTAAGTCCAGATCCTGTTCTCGCAGAGAATCCTTTGACTTGGGGGGAGATCCTTTGCTCACAGGGGTTTTCTCCTGGATGCTTTTGATCTGGGGGGCATCCACATCCCCATGTCCTTGGAAAGATGGGAAGCCCAGTTAGAAGTTCTAGGTTTCCTTTTATTCCGTGGTGACACCTGGAATTTTCAGGCCCGGGCAGAATGGTTGTGCAAGGAGGAAATGACTTTCTGTGGCAGGATGTTGCAATGGGGAATATGGAAAAGTCCCAGGAATTGTTTTTGTCCCTCTGGAGTCCCTGGGGCAGCTCTGAGCTGCAGGATTTAAATCTTCACTGCCCAGCAGAGCGTCCTCGCTAGAACTGGCTCTGACAAAGCCGGAATTACCCAGGAAACGGAATCGTTTATGTGCCAAGATTAAAAGCAGACAGAGAGGCTGGAGACTTAATGAACTCCTTGAGTTGTGCGTGAGCACTTCTAAGAACTCCGGAAAACGCTGTGAGGGATTCGAGTCAGACACTGGGACTCCTTTGCACCCCTACCCTGAGCTGGGATTTACCTCAGCTGCCCGTGCTGGACAGCAAACACCCACAGATCCCTTCTTGGGGAAGCTTTTTTTTCTTGGAAAGGGTCCTCAGGATTTGGAAGGGAGGTTTGGAGTCGCCATCCCTGGAGGTGTCCAAGGAAGGACTGGACGTGGCACTCAGGGCTGGGTGACAAGGTGGGGATTGGGTGCAGGTTGGACTCAGTCTTGGATGTCTTTTCCAACCTCAGTGATCCCGGGATTCTGGGGTTCTGGGGTTCTGGGGCGTTCTGGGAATCTGGGACATGAAAATCACACCCAAACCTGAGGGATTCACTCAACATTTCCACCCAACCCCGCTTCACCCACATCACAACGCTGCTCCTCCAAACCGAGCTCACCCTTTTTCTCCCGCTCTCGTCCAGGTTCGCCTCCACCCCTCCATCCCAAGATGTCCTGCTGCTGCTACTCCCCCTGCTACACCCTGTGCTGCTCCCCCTGCTACCGCACCTGCGCCCGCACCTACAGCTGCTGCAGCCCCTGCACCTCCCTGAGCTGCTACCGCCGCTCCTACGGCCGCTGCTGCAACTACAGGACCCGCACCACGCGCTACTACTACCCCTCGTGCAGCTCCTACTCCTGCTGCTACCCCTGCTGCTACTCCTGCTGCTAATCCCATGGGGAAAATCCCCACGACCGGATCCGCACCCACGGAAGACCAACGGCTGAGCCCACAGTTGATGTTCGCACAAGTGCTGAGCCCCCGCCATGAAGTGACTACAAACGGGGGCTTTGCTGTGCTCTAAAACCTCTTGGAATCTCTGCTTTTGTTGCTCTCTCTGACTGCTTCTTCCTGTCTTTCTCCACGCTCCTGATATTCCGCATTTGAACCCTCCCACAGCCCCTTCAGCAACGGGGAGGGACGGTCTGCAATTCATGTGAAGCTTCTCGGGGTTGCTGCAATGGGGCTGGAGGACCTCTGTGAAATTAGATTTGGAGTCATCTGCATTTTCAACAAGCACTTCCAGCAGGGCGCTGCAGCCCTGGGTAAGGAAGATTTACAACCGTCTCACCTTTGATCTGGATTTGCGAGGACCTGAAGGATGAACAACGCGGCTTCAACATGTTCTGGAGTGCAGTGACTCATCTCCCGGGGCTGCATCCAGGATCCCAAAACTATAATCTTTCTGTATCTGTGCCAGCTCTTTTTCTTATTCTATTAAATACTTTCTGCATTTAAAAAACTCTGGAGATCCAGTTGTTTTCTTGCCTCTGTCCTTGGTTTACGTGGATGTTCTGGGAGCTGTGGAATTCTGAAGGGACTTTCTTGTCCTCGAATCCATGCCTGGCTCTGGGCCCCTCACGGCAAGGGGGACATTGAGGGGATGGAGCATGTCCAGAGATGGGAACGGAGCTGGGGAAGGGTCTGGAGAATCCCGAAGGAGCTGGGGGGGCTCAGCCTGGAGAAAAGAAGCTCCAGGGGGGAATTTCTGGCTCTTCCTGGGGGCAGAGAGGAGGGATTTGGGATCTTGTCCCAGGGAACAGGGACAGGATGAGAGGGAACAGCCTCAAGCTGTGCTGGGGAAGTTCAGGTCGGATATTTGGGAAAATTCCTCCTGGAAAGGGTGGTCACAGGATTGACGTCCAACCTCTCCAGTGTTACCCTGGACATCTCCAGTCCTTAAGCTTGCAGAGCTCATAATTTTGTCACCCACCCCTTTTGCTGGGAAGGATTTCAAGATATTTGTGTGACCTCCATCTTATTTCTGGCGTTAATTTGAATTTAAAATAAGCATAATAAAGAGCAAACAGGATGCCGAGGCTTCCTGAGAACTTTGCATACCAAAGATTTCAAGCTGTTTGAGAAACACAGGTGACAAATAAACCCAGAAATGCTGAATTGATGCGGAAGAAGTCTTTAATAGAAGTGAAAGGGAGATATAATTTTAAAGGGATACAGAATGGAAAGACCACATTCCCAAAGTCACATGACACCCTGCCCAC
>VZRS01004090.1:18104-45737 GCA_013398055.1 Ifrita kowaldi
GATGGGGAATCCATGGAATCACCTGTGCCAGGGCCTCCCCACCCTCACAGGGAACAATTCCTGCCCAATATCCAACCTCAATTCCCCCTCTGTCACCCTGACCCCATTCCCTGTGTCCTGTCCCTGCAGTTCCTGAGGAAAATTCCCTCTCCAGCTTCCCCGGAGCCCCTGCAGATCCTGGGAGGGGCTCTGAGGTCTCCACGGGCTGAACATTCCCAACATTCTCAGTCTGTCTCCACAGGGAAGGGGCTCCAGTCCCTTTATCCACCTCGTGGCTCCTCTGGGCTTGCTCCAACAATTCCATGTCCCTTTAACATTGGGGACACCGGAACTGGACCCAATATTCCTGGTGGGATCTCACCAGAGAGAGCAGAGGGGGAGAATCCCCTTCCTCACCCTCCTGCCCGCGTTCCTTTGCATGCAGCCTGGGACAGGGATGGATTCTGGGCTGAGCTCACACCTCCAGCTCATGCCCAGGTGTCCCATATATAAATCCTATAAATATCGGACACGTGGACGCTATCACGAGACACTGACTCAAGCGAGTTTTTCCAATAATTTCATCAGGAAAAAAAAAAAGCCAAAAAACCCCCACACCATAAAAATTAACCACATTTCTCAGGTGCTGCTTTAATTGATTCCGTGCCTTGGCCTGCACCTCTCCTAGGACAAATTATAGGCAGGAGAAGAGCCTAAAAGAATTAATGGAACGCCTGTCATTAATTGTGACGGAAATCCTGGAGCGCTCGGGGTAATTCTCCTTCGCTCCCCCGGTGTTTTACGTCACCCCAAAATGTGCAGTGTCCACCTCCCTCGTGGGGCCACGGGGTAAAGAACCAATCCATGGGCTCCCGGCTGGCCAGGAATTGTGGCTGGAACTGTTCTGTGTAGCCTCCAGTCCCGTTCCCAGAAATCCCTTTGTCCTGGAAAGTCTCAAGATGAAAGAATCTCCCAGGCTGTAATCACGGTGCCCAACCCCAGGAATTCCAAAATTGTCCTAAATGCGGAGGAAAACAATTATAGCAATTGGGCTGCTGATGTACTTCCCAAATTTGCCCCGTGACTAAGGGAAGCTCGCGGAGAACTGCTCCGACTTCCACAACGGGAATATAAAAATGCTCCCAACCCCAGCGCTCCTCACACGGCTCCTCTCGATTTGCTCTTCCCACTGATCTCGGTAAGTCCAGATCCTGTTCTCGCAGAGAATCCTTTGACTTGGGGGGAGATCCTTTGCTCACAGGGGTTTTCTCCTGGATGCTTTTGATCTGGGGGGCATCCACATCCCCATGTCCTTGGAAAGATGGGAAGCCCAGTTAGAAGTTCTAGGTTTCCTTTTATTCCGTGGTGACACCTGGAATTTTCAGGCCCGGGCAGAATGGTTGTGCAAGGAGGAAATGACTTTCTGTGGCAGGATGTTGCAATGGGGAATATGGAAAAGTCCCAGGAATTGTTTTTGTCCCTCTGGAGTCCCTGGGGCAGCTCTGAGCTGCAGGATTTAAATCTTCACTGCCCAGCAGAGCGTCCTCGCTAGAACTGGCTCTGACAAAGCCGGAATTACCCAGGAAACGGAATCGTTTATGTGCCAAGATTAAAAGCAGACAGAGAGGCTGGAGACTTAATGAACTCCTTGAGTTGTGCGTGAGCACTTCTAAGAACTCCGGAAAACGCTGTGAGGGATTCGAGTCAGACACTGGGACTCCTTTGCACCCCTACCCTGAGCTGGGATTTACCTCAGCTGCCCGTGCTGGACAGCAAACACCCACAGATCCCTTCTTGGGGAAGCTTTTTTTTCTTGGAAAGGGTCCTCAGGATTTGGAAGGGAGGTTTGGAGTCGCCATCCCTGGAGGTGTCCAAGGAAGGACTGGACGTGGCACTCAGGGCTGGGTGACAAGGTGGGGATTGGGTGCAGGTTGGACTCAGTCTTGGATGTCTTTTCCAACCTCAGTGATCCCGGGATTCTGGGGTTCTGGGGTTCTGGGGCGTTCTGGGAATCTGGGACATGAAAATCACACCCAAACCTGAGGGATTCACTCAACATTTCCACCCAACCCCGCTTCACCCACATCACAACGCTGCTCCTCCAAACCGAGCTCACCCTTTTTCTCCCGCTCTCGTCCAGGTTCGCCTCCACCCCTCCATCCCAAGATGTCCTGCTGCTGCTACTCCCCCTGCTACACCCTGTGCTGCTCCCCCTGCTACCGCACCTGCGCCCGCACCTACAGCTGCTGCAGCCCCTGCACCTCCCTGAGCTGCTACCGCCGCTCCTACGGCCGCTGCTGCAACTACAGGACCCGCACCACGCGCTACTACTACCCCTCGTGCAGCTCCTACTCCTGCTGCTACCCCTGCTGCTACTCCTGCTGCTAATCCCATGGGGAAAATCCCCACGACCGGATCCGCACCCACGGAAGACCAACGGCTGAGCCCACAGTTGATGTTCGCACAAGTGCTGAGCCCCCGCCATGAAGTGACTACAAACGGGGGCTTTGCTGTGCTCTAAAACCTCTTGGAATCTCTGCTTTTGTTGCTCTCTCTGACTGCTTCTTCCTGTCTTTCTCCACGCTCCTGATATTCCGCATTTGAACCCTCCCACAGCCCCTTCAGCAACGGGGAGGGACGGTCTGCAATTCATGTGAAGCTTCTCGGGGTTGCTGCAATGGGGCTGGAGGACCTCTGTGAAATTAGATTTGGAGTCATCTGCATTTTCAACAAGCACTTCCAGCAGGGCGCTGCAGCCCTGGGTAAGGAAGATTTACAACCGTCTCACCTTTGATCTGGATTTGCGAGGACCTGAAGGATGAACAACGCGGCTTCAACATGTTCTGGAGTGCAGTGACTCATCTCCCGGGGCTGCATCCAGGATCCCAAAACTATAATCTTTCTGTATCTGTGCCAGCTCTTTTTCTTATTCTATTAAATACTTTCTGCATTTAAAAAACTCTGGAGATCCAGTTGTTTTCTTGCCTCTGTCCTTGGTTTACGTGGATGTTCTGGGAGCTGTGGAATTCTGAAGGGACTTTCTTGTCCTCGAATCCATGCCTGGCTCTGGGCCCCTCACGGCAAGGGGGACATTGAGGGGATGGAGCATGTCCAGAGATGGGAACGGAGCTGGGGAAGGGTCTGGAGAATCCCGAAGGAGCTGGGGGGGCTCAGCCTGGAGAAAAGAAGCTCCAGGGGGGAATTTCTGGCTCTTCCTGGGGGCAGAGAGGAGGGATTTGGGATCTTGTCCCAGGGAACAGGGACAGGATGAGAGGGAACAGCCTCAAGCTGTGCTGGGGAAGTTCAGGTCGGATATTTGGGAAAATTCCTCCTGGAAAGGGTGGTCACAGGATTGACGTCCAACCTCTCCAGTGTTACCCTGGACATCTCCAGTCCTTAAGCTTGCAGAGCTCATAATTTTGTCACCCACCCCTTTTGCTGGGAAGGATTTCAAGATATTTGTGTGACCTCCATCTTATTTCTGGCGTTAATTTGAATTTAAAATAAGCATAATAAAGAGCAAACAGGATGCCGAGGCTTCCTGAGAACTTTGCATACCAAAGATTTCAAGCTGTTTGAGAAACACAGGTGACAAATAAACCCAGAAATGCTGAATTGATGCGGAAGAAGTCTTTAATAGAAGTGAAAGGGAGATATAATTCTAAAGGGATACAGAATGGAAAGACCACATTCCCAAAGTCACATGACACCCTGCCCACACCATCCAGTCGGAGGGAATGTTTTGTACAGCATTGCCGAAACCACGGAGATTGGTTTGCTTGGAGAACTGAGGAGAAGATCTGGGTCGAGAGGAGAGCTGGGGGCTGAGGGAGCACGAGCCGGGATGGCGACAAATCATCGCCAGCCCTTCAGCAGCAGCGCAGAGCGCTCGGAGCACCCCGGGGGTGCCTCTTGTCCCCAAGAGGGCTCTGCACACCAAGGGTCTCTGCTGCCAGACTCTCCATCAATCCACGCCTGCCAAACCCCGGCCGGGTTTCGGGGTGGCTCCCGCTGGCTTTAGCAGGTGTAGCAGCCCCCGTAGCCGAACCTCCCTCCATAGCGGGAGCCAAAGGGGTACCCGTAGCGGCCGGAGTAGAACCCGGGGTATCCATAGCAGTCCCCAGAGCCGTAGAAGCCCCTATAGCCGCCGTAGAGCCCGCCGTAGCCGTAGCAGTCCCCGGAGCCGTAGAGGCTGCGGTAGCCGTACAAGCCGCCGTAGCCGTAGCGGTCCCCGAAGCCGTAGAGGCCGCGGTAGCCGTAGAGGCCCCCGTAGCCCCGGTAGCCGCAGGGGCTCCCGCAGTCGTAGCCCCGGTAGCCGTAGAGGCCCCCGTAGTTGCAGGGGGAGTAGCAGTCATCCTCACACTGGCCTTGGAGGAAAGTCATCTTTGGGAGGTGGAGGTAAAACCTGCAACGGGGAGGAAAGGAAGAGTAGTAAACACTCCGAAGGAGTAGCAACAACCTCAGAGCCCAGAACTTCTTGGCTGGTCCCGTGAGACCAAGAGCAGAGGCAAAATTATGAACCTCAGTTCCTCATTACACCCCATTTGTATAATCTGCTCGTTTACCCACTGTCTTTAAATTATTTTATATTCCATGCTCGTATAGATTTAATATAATCATATGAAAGTATTTCTATATTCCTGGGATTGGCGGAACCCCTGACTATGGAATCAGCGGCCACAGATCAAAATCTTGATGCTGCCTTAGGGTTTTTTTCTGAGAGAACCTGGTTAGAAATTAGCAACCCTAATTTTCTTTTAGGATATCAGCTTTTCATGGAGCTCTGCATTCCCGACTCCACCAGGAAAGTATTCCCAAAGTTTTACTGTGATAACACCCTTCCGTTTTTGGGTCCATCCCTGCAAGCCCCATTTCAGTGCTTTCCACCCATTTTAATTTGCCACCTGGAAATGCTGAGAGCCCACGGAAGAAACCATGGAGCGTGGACACATGTGAGAACATCTGTGCTGCCAAACAGACCTGAAATCCCACTTCAAATAGAAGATTTAAGGAAAAACCCACCAAGAGTCATGGTGCAGAAACCCCTTCCTACCTCTGCTGCCCTAAAAATCCCTTATCAGGGAACCCAGGTACCAGCAGGAAAGTTCCACTTGCAGCTTTAAAACTTGAACCCAGCAAGCCCAGACAAAAGGAACAGAGAACCCGGACAGTTCAGAGGAGCCACAATCCGAACAGAAATTCCGAAAGGAAAATTCCCAGTCCGGGGGAAGAAAGGAGGAAAAGCTTACCGAGTTCACCGGGAGGAAGAGGCAGGAGAGCTGATGAGGAGCCTTGAGCTCCGAGCCCTTTTTATACTCCAGCTTTCCCTCCTGGCTTATCTCAGACGCCCTATGGATTCAAAAGGTTGGGAGCCTTATTAGTTGGAAAACAAATTTGCCTGTACACGTCATATCTTCAATTAATATAATCTTCCTCATTGTTTGGGTTTATTAGTGTGTTCCCAGCCTCTCGTGTGTCCCATATATTACAGGCTTCTTTCATCTTAACATTTTCTGGGCCGACAACATTCCTGATACCATTTTATTGCCTCCGTTGTCAACTCTAAAGTTTATTTTTGCACAATATAAAAGCCGTTTCTAATTTCTCAAAGTCGTTGGAGAGAGAGAAGTTTTCAGTAAAAAAGGAAAAATTTCCCCACGTGTTTGAAAATATTTGTATTCAGTAGAAAGATGCACCACGGGGTTTTATTTAAGGGAAATGTAAACGTAGGGATTTTATATTAAACCTCATCAGCTTCAGGAAAAAGGACCAGAACTATAAATAAATCTTAATTCCATTCCTCCAAAGTACTCCTGAATCAAAGCCATGCTGCTGCAGGAGCAGGAAGAATGTTTTTAACAAAACTACAACTGCATTTTTTGCAGTGCTGTTCACTGGAGGGTTTGACCCGAGTTCAGCAGAGCAAAGTGGAGAATTCAAGGCTGAACTTGATCTGGCAATAAAGAAATCATCAGGATTAGCACTAAAAAAGCATTAAATAAATACTGAAAGAACCCTGTTGGCACGTTTTCCACAAAGAATCGCTATGTGTAGACATGACGATAGCGAGGAACGCTGGAGTTCAGGGCAGAACTCCTTGGGTGACCTTCACCTAATTTCTGGCATTAATTTGAATATAAAACAAGCGTAATAATGAGCAAACAGGATGCAGAGGCTTCATCCAAATTTTGCATACCAAAGCACTTCGTAAACACTCATTAATGTTTTCAGTTTGCAAAGTGTTGCAGGATTTAAATATTAATGGTTTGACACCGAAAGACACCTCCAGATTTAATAATACGGTCACTCCTCAAGGTCTCTGGTTCCTGAGCCCTATTGAGGTGATGCTGAAACTTCTCGTGAATGTCAAAAAGTTTCCCAAAAAATCACTTAAAATAGGAAGGAATACTCGGGAACGCCCACAAGGCGGTTGGAAAACGTCTTTGGATTGCTGTTGGAGAACCTGGGATACAAATCCAGCGGGAGAGCCCCACCAGGATCACCGGGAAGCTCGGGCAGGTCATGGCAATGCCGAGTAGAGGCTCCTCAACCTTCGGCACACCAAAGGAAAACCTCTTCCTTTAGTCCTCCACGAGCGGCACCACAGGCGCCAAAACCAAGCCAACGGAGCACCCACAAGGCCACTGCCCAACTCCTAATGATCTGGATGACTCCCCAGATAAATATCTCCCCAAATAAATATCTCCCCAAATAAACATTTCCCCATCTGGCCACAAGGAATTCCGGGCAATTTCCCCAGAAACGTGTCCTTCTTTTAAGATTAAAGAAATCATAAGGGGTTTACGTTGGTGACGCGACGCCAAACTTGGAAAATATGAAAATGGTTGGCTCCAGTGACGCCAGCTGGAAGAATAAAGAGTCGGATGACATTCTTTGGATAGTTCCCGAGTTTGGGAAGGTGTAGAAACGGACCCCAGCTCCACAAAATCATTCGCTCCTCTTGACTTTTCCCCCTGACTTCTCCTCTCGGTGAAGCAGGTAAGGCCATACTGACTCGTCTCTCATGTGTGCATGTTTGTCCAAATATTCCTGTATAAATATATATCATGAATATGAATATATATAAAATATATACTGTTTCCTTCTTTCTTTATTTAATAGGTACTGCTGTGTCCATATATATTTATATGACATATATAACCTGTGTCTATGTACAGGTACAGACATTCTGTAAGAAATTTCTTGTCGTTTTGGAGTCAATCCCAAATGCAAAATTCCCTGCCATCTCAAGGAATTCCTCCACTCAAAGGTTTTTACTCTTCTTTCCTGTGCTTGTTTAATATTAGGCTTTAAAGCACTGAAAACTGGAAATTTGCTACCACAGGTTTGTAGTCAAAAGTCATTTTCAGTTATATTTTTTATATTTTTCTCTCATTTCTTACATTTCTCTGATTTCTGGGGCGGGAAAGCTCAGCTCTCACCTGGCAAAACCCTCATGCGCCATGTTTAGTCAGCAGTTTCCAGAAGTTGACGGGGAAGAAAGCAGCAACTTTTTTGGGGGGATTGAGGAGATTAGCAAAATAAATGAGTTAATTAAGAGGCTGAAACCGATGCGCAGGAGGCACCAAGCCGGAGCCTTTGCTCTGCCCTCAGCAGCCCATAAAATTTGTTTCTGGGTGTGTGTTCAAGGCTCTCCAAATCAACAAAGGATGATTTCCTTCAAGGACTGCGGTGAAGTCTTGGGTGCTGCTCCCAAGTCGGCAACGACGGCTTCTGCAGCTTCCAGTCCGGAAGCCCCTTCGGCTTCTACTGGGACCAGTGCCAAGATGTCCCCTGGCCGGCTTCAGGAACATCAGGAGCTCCGTGAACCCCTCTGGGAGCCTCCGTGGGACCGTCTGTGCCAACCTCAATGGGGCCATTGTTGGGAGGCTCTCGGGGAAGGTCGAGGGGCTCTCTGGGCTCCTGGGTTGGATGGGTAACTTGGGTAACTTTGGAAACTGCGGATCAAGTCTCCCATTCTCCGTTCAGTTTGGGAACGGAACCAACTGAGCTGTTCCCAGCAGGAATAGCGCCCGTGGGATGAAATGCAGGACATGGAGTCATGGTTTAGGTTATGGAGCTGAGAAATGACGAGCACTCACGCCTCTGACTCTGGGGGATGTGTGGGTGCCAGGGCGTGTAGGATACTCCAAGCGTAACCATCTGTAGGATCTCCTGTCTCTCCAGCTGTCACTCCAAAAGGGCTGAGGCACCTTTAGAGCACTTTGGTGGAGTAGAAAGAGACTTTTGGGTGTGAGGAAAGAGCTTTTTAAGTTCATTCGCAGCCACTTTGTGTTGCCACAGTAGTGGGAGTTTCTGCAACAAAGTCCACTTTGCTCAACTCTGACCAAAGGTGACTTTTAGCAGAGCAGCTCCTGTTCTGTGTCCCTGCTGCACCTCTGCCCTCTGGGAAGGGGCAGCCCCAGACAAGAGTTAGGTCTGGTCTGATTCCCCAGCAGCCCAATTTGAGAAGGACAGCCCCAGATCAGGATGCCCCGGGAAGAGGCGTCGGGGAGGAACATCCACCCAAGCAGAGCAGCCCTTAGAAAATGGCAAAGCTTTTAAGAGAGGTTTTGCAACCCTTCTGCTGTCGGCAGCAAAATGGGCTGGGTTCCCCGGGGAAAACATTAGGAAATGCTGGAGTCTCCCAACACTATAAACTCAGCTTGTCTCCCTTGGATGCCTCTGGCACCCAAAGGCTTTTCCTATCAGCACGGAGAGTGTGGAAGGGCTTGGACAGCCATGCACAGGAAGGGAGATGGAATAAAACCCAGGAAGCCAAAGATTTGGGTAAAACTTTCAGCCCTCCCCAGGGTCCTTTGGCCCAAATTTAACCTCCATCCCTGCCCAAGTTTGCCGGGACAGCATCATTTGTCCTTCCCTTGCGACTTCCCCCTCTGATCATTCCCGAGGCACCACCGCTTCCCCTGGGGGACCGGAGCCACAGGTGGTGATTTCCTGCCAGTCCCAGCCCTGTCACCTGCCTTCACCTCCCGTCATCTTTAGTATTCTAAATCCAAATCATCTTTAGTATTCTAAGTCAGGGCTCCTCGGTCTCCCGAGGCGACACGGCGGGGGCTGGCAGGAACTCCCTGAAGAACCGGCTGCTCCGTTTGCAGAGGAGCTGAACCCTCCAGACGATGGTCATGGCTTGGCTGCCTTGGGTCTTTTAGGTGTCTTTGACCTTGAATGCCACCGACCTCCTGCCTTGCACGACCACGAGACTCCCCCTCAATCTCTCGTTTCTGTGATTTATTGCCCAAGCACAAACCCCAGCTTTGCTCCAGGAGTCTCTGTGGGGGAAAAAATCAATCAAGCAATGCCTCTTTCTGGTGAAATATTTGGGTACACCCAAGGTCAAGGGTTAGTCAAGGTTTTTCCTTCTAGTGGGAGAAGTGAGTCAGGGCAGGAGCCTTTGAGATGGAGATGTGGTGACAGTCCCTAACATCTGGAGTCTAGCCTTGCCGGGAATCTTCGTGCTGGCAGCTCCTGTGTCCCGCCACTCCAGTTCCTGACCATCAGCTCCTCCCCAGCTTCCTTGTAGGCCCCTTTCAGATCCCAAACCTGGAATTCTTTCACACCCCGAGGCTTAGGAAAAGTTGGACGATGAGAAGGATTTGCGGCCTGACTGTGATATTATCATAACAGACAACAGCCGGGTAATTTAACTAACAGAAAACAAACTCCTGTGATTCCATTCCAGCTCCCGGACTTCCAGCCTCCAGCAGGATGTATTTACTGGGGAATTATCCATTTAAGTGTTCCCTTGGGAACCAACCACAGGGGTGATGCCGCAGGAGCTGCCAGCACAAAGATTCCCTGCAAGGCTGAGGATCCTCCCAAATGACTAAAGCTGTCCCAAATGAGAAGTTGGGCCCTTGATTATTGCCAAAACCGGACTAATTTTTCAAATTATTTGTTAAAGAGTGCAGCCTTTTAGAGAAGGGAAAGTGGGACATGATACAAGGAAAAAAAATGGCCTTGTTGGAAACAATAAGAGAAACGAGAATTTCAAAGTTCACCAGTCCTCAAGTGACACTGATGCTGTTGCTAACACGCTACGTAACATTTCAGACACGGCCAGGAGAGCTTGGGAAAGGATTATTACCAAGATATTCCTGAAGAAATCCCCAGTTCCATGAGGGAGCATCACCATCATGGCCAAGTTAGGCTGAGAGACATTCAGGGGCTGGAGCAGCAGGAGAAGGAAGTGGAGAACTCCTGAGGGAGCTGGAGGGGCTCAGCCGGGAGAAAAGGGGGATCCAGGGGGAAGGGCGGGCTCTTCCAGGGGGGATTTGGGATCTGATCCCAGGGAACGGGGTCAGGAAGAGAGGGAATGGCCTCGAGCTGTGCCAGGGGAGGCTCAGGGTGGAAATTTGGGAAAATCCCTCCTGGAAAGGGCAGCCAGGCCTCGGAAGGGGCTGCCCAGGGAGGGTTGGAGTCGCCGTCCCTGGAGGTGTCTGAGGAAATCCTGGACGTTGGTCTGGATGACCACAGGGGGATCGGGCACAGCTCGGACTCAATGATCCTGGAGGGCTTTTCCAGTCCTGTGCTCTGCTCGTGTCACTGCCAAGATGGGGAGGCTGAGCCTGAGGACACCAGGAGCAGGTGCCAGAAAAGCCAAAAAATCTCCACAGAGGCTGGAAATGTGGGAAAGGAAGGGACAGCTGTGGCTGCGCAAAGGAGATGCCCCTGCAGACCTCGGCCAGATTCCTCAGGAATTTCATTATCCTGACGATGGGATCAGGTTGGTGCAGCAGGACAAGGACAGGGAACACACAGAGACACCCACACGCCAATAAACCTGCTGCAATGTCTGGTTTAATGAGGAAGAAGAGGTGAGACACAGCACGGGTTACAAATTGCCCACGAGCCGTGGTTGGGTCCAGGGTGACTCAGGTGATGTGTGGGGTTGCTTCTCCTGTGGCGATACCCAGCCTTGATCACGTGGCACAGCAGCAGAGCAGGGGCTGGGGCACTCCAGAACCCTTTTTGTCCATCAGTAACCATGGAAAGTGCTAGAAAATGGACCTAAAGTGGATCTCGTACCAGATCCTTGACATTGCCACAGTCACAGAAGCACAGAATGGTTTGGGTGGGAAGGGATTTTAAAGATGATCCAGTTCCACCCCTGCCACAGGCAGGGAACCTTCCACCATCCCAGGTTGCTCCAAGCCCTGTCCAGCCTGGCCTTGGACACTTCCAGGGATGGGGCAGCCACAGCTTCTCTGGGCACCCTGTGCCAGGGCCTCACAGGAAAGAATTTCCCCCTAATTTCTGCCTAAAATGTAATCTAAACCTACTGTCAGTGGGAAGCCACAAAGGTCCCTACAAGCCCCCAAGGAATCAGGAACAGTCCATAGCTTTGAGAACAGAGTGCTTGGAAAGAGAGGAAAGCTTTAGAGGAAGAAAACCAGGAAGGGTTTCCATCAGGAGAAGGATGGAAATGGATTTTTTGAGGCGTTCGAACATCCACCGATGCTTTCAACGTTGCCCCAATGCTCAACTCTCCCTAAATGCTGCGCCCCGGAGCTCAGCCATGGATCAGCGTCCTGCTGGCCACCGTCTTCCAGCAGCCACTCCTTGGCTTTAGCAGCAGGGTCTGCAGCTCCCAACTGGGTACCCCCGGCCCCACCTGGCCCCACCATAAACTTGGGAAGCTCCAGGGGTTCGGGGAGCACCAAAACCACCCCCGACACCGGCTCCAACACCGGCTCCGACAGCGGCTCCAACTTCGGGGACTCCCGCGGATCCCACGACGCTCTGCTGTGGGAAGGTGCTGAGGATGGGCCCGGGGAAGGTGACGACCACGGGGGGAGGGTAAATCACCACCGTGGAGTCGGGGCACTGCCGGACACAAGGCTCGTTGCAGGAGTCGGCCACGGGCTGGGGCACGGCCACCCCGCAGGGCGAGGCGCTGCCGTCGGTGCAAGGGCTCAGGGAGTGAACCATGGCTCAGGGGTGGGGATCTGCGGGGCAAAGCAAGAGCAGGAAAATAAAACACAAATTCATGCCGGTTTCATAATCAAACTTGAGAATAAAAGGCTATGAAGAGGCTCAAGGGGCAGGGGGAGTTCTCATAGCTCAGCACCTCAAACACATCCCTGAAGCGTGTGTTGAACACAAGGGGAAAGAGTTTTTGCGGAATATTAATTAGATCTCATCCAGATCTGCATTTCCCAGTGGCTGAACAGTCACAAATGGATTCATTTACACAATCCCAGAGTCACTGAGGCTGGAAAAGCCCTCCAAGATCACCGAGTCCAACCTGTGACCCATCCCCACCTTCTCAACCAGACCAGAGCACCAAGTGGTTTCCACCAGGAGAATGTCAGACTGATCCCAAAACCACACTCAAAGGCTTGGTTAGAGGAGGAATTCAGGAGTTCAGGAATTCAGGAATTCACTTACCTACAGCACAAGAGAAGTGAGAGAAGAGAAATGATCGTGCGAGATGTGAGGTCGGGCACTTTTATACCCATCCCCAGCGTGCCCAGCACATGAACCACCCACGTGCAGAACTTCCTAATCAATTACTAACCACGATTCTTTCAAGATCCAACTTCGTTAATGGATGTCAATTGTTTTAGATAAACCACTCCTGCTAATTACTGGTTTGTCCTCCTGTCCTGCATGACCTGTCCTTCACTGCCTTCCCCACTCTGCAATTTCAGCTTTATAGAGAGGGGGTTCTTTGTCTCTGCGTCTCAAAGGCAAAAGGTTTATGGGGTTTAGGCTTGATCTTCTCCATAGATGGACTCATTCCTGGGCAGGGGGGAACCAGCCAATTCTCTGGATAAAAATATCCTTGACTCGGCCCAGGAAGAGCTGAAAAAGTGAGGGATAAACCGGAGTTCCAGGTTCTTGGATGAAATATTTGATGGAAGAGGGATAATCTGTGTTCTGGGTTTCTCGGACTAACACGAAGTCTGATCAAAGCTCTGGCACGCTGCGAAAATCCTGAATTTTATAGTTATAGACCCAAATAAGTCAGGACACCTCCTTCAACCTGATTTCAAACGAGCACCCGATTCCTTTACACGTTTTAACAATAAAACAGAAAGAAAGGCAAGACCACATTTTATATCACGTTAAATACCCCATATTTTCAAAACCATAAATCACGACTGGATTTGGGGAATGGCAAAAAGGCCATAAATGGGGCGTGACCGAGGCAAGACCTTGTCAGGCATTTTTTCCAGGGAGTCACTTCTCCAATCAAAGGGCACCCAAAGCCGTTGGAACGACAACTCACGCGGCACGCGGGGAACAACGAGTGGGAGACGCCTCTGGAATCCCAACTGCTGATGAATCCCAGCCGCTGGTTGGGGTTATCATCCTGCTAAACCTGAGGAGTGGAGTCAGGGATGCCAAGGATGGCAGCGGCGTGAGCTGGACGGACACTCCCACCAGCACTCCCACCTGCTCCGTTCTGGTTCCATTTGGTTTAAAAAAGCAAGAATTTTCCTGCTTCTGCTCTCGCTTATTAAACCTCACCTCAAAGCCTTCTCCCTTGGGTTGGAAGGCACTTCCAAGACCATCCCATTCCACCTTCCACTATCCCAGGTTGCTCCAAGCCCCGTCCATCCTGGACACTTCCAGGGGTGGGATGCCACAACTAATAATGGAAGATAACCATGGGAGTTGCAACAGCTGCCTTCACCTCAGCTTAGATTGGCCAGCAATTTATCCCCAAAGTCAAAAACATTGGAATTAATACCTAATTACTGGGTTTAGCCAGCTGAAGATAAAATTAAATGCAAAATCTTATTTTAGGGATTTAGTAATAATTGAAAATGAAGATCTTTGCTCCAGCGTGGGAGGAATCCACAGTGCTGGGATTTGTTCCCTCTGCTCGGGGTTCCTGTCACTGCGGGGTGGATTTCTGTGAACATGAACATCAACCCTGACAAGAGCCATGTCAAGGCGTTCTGGAAGTGTTTCCAAACACATCATAAAAGCTCATTAGTGCCCTGACGTTGTCATCGTATCGTTGTTAACAGGAGTTTTGACAGCTCAGACACAACCGGGAAATAAAAGTGATGAATCAACAGGTGAAACATGGCCAAAACTCAGCACCTGAGCGAGGAACACAGCAGAGCAGTGTCAGCTCGATTTACCAGCTCAAACAGGCTGAAGGAGCAAATTCCAGCTCCTCTGAAGGTAAAGATGAAAAGCACAAAAATCACCGGCTTCGTAAAGGTAAAACTGAAAGGATCGAGCAAGAGTTGAGCCCAGGAGGAGGGAGATCCCTGAGGACACCAGTGTGGGTGAAATGTTCAAAAAAGCGGGACCAGGGATCCAACCCATCCCTGACACCAACGAAACACCAAAAACAGAATCCCAGGATCCCTGAGGTTGGGAAAGAGCTCCAAGGTCATTGAGTCCAAGCTGTGCCCGATCCCCACCTGGTCACCCAAACCAACGTCCAGTCCTTCCTTGGACACCTCCAGGGATGGTCGCTCCAACCCTCCCTGGGCAGCCCCTTCCAAGGCCTGGCTGCCCTTTCCAGGAGGAGTTTTCCCAAATATCCCACCCCGAGCCTCCCCTGGCACAGCTCGAGGCCATTCCCTCTCGGTCAGTGGGAGCAGAGCTCCAGCCTCCTGTCAGGAGTTTGGAGAGGGAATTCCACCTCCCACATGCCCATGGAACGAGATGTTCTTTAAGGTCCTTCCCACCCAAACCATTCCAGGATTCCCTGATAATTCTACTCCCCTTTCCAATACATAAATATGTGATATCTTTAATAGATACATAAAATTACAGCTAAACCACCACAGTCACATGGGCTTTTTTTAAAAGGATGCTCTGAGCTGGAAAGAGGGAAAAAGTCCTTAATCAGAGCCTGTTCTCACCTCAAAACTCCGCTTTGCTCTGCTGACAAATGAAGTGTCTTGGGGTGATAAATGAAGACACGCTGGTGATAAATAAGGACACTACTGATTAACGAAGACACTCCTGGGGTGCTGAGCTGGCTCGCCCCGGTGTTTACTCGCTCATAAAGCAGGAGCAGCGCTGACAGGACATTAAAAACAACACCTTCATAACAGGACCTCGTAAACCCCTCACAAATGCTCATTAATGTCTGACACGAGCCAAGCTGTCCCGGCTCAGCCCCATTACGAACAACGCCAGCACAGAGTCAATTTCAGGGCCGCGTCTCAGCACATCAAAGGCTGCTAATTACCCTAATGACATCACGCGTTGGCAGCAGGATCCCTTCCGAGGGCCCAGCACAAGGCGCAGGGGCAGAGCTGAGCTCTGGGTGCAAAGCAGAGCTGTTGGGATGATCCCAGAGCTGTTGGGATCATCGCAGGGTGGGACCATGGGGTCATGAGGAAAGAATTCCCTGTTCTGTTATCGCTGGGGTTTTGCAAGGGCAGGTGGCGACAGGGTGATGAGGAATGGGTTCAGATTGACAGAGAGGAGGCTCGGATGGGATATTGGGAAGGAATTCCTCCCTGTGAGGGTGGGGAGGCCCTGGCACGGGTTATTCCATCGATTCCGCACCCTTGGAAGTGTCCAAGGCCAGGCTGGATGGGGCTCGGAGCAGGGAATGACACTTAGGGAGTTTGAGGAGCACAGGATCAGCCACACGAGGAGCAGCTCAGTGCCGGCCTTGGGTACATCTCTCCCAATCCTGCTTCCCAAAGCTTCATTCCTCAGCGTCCCAGCTGCCTTTCTGCAGGAAAAACGGAGTGAGAACCATCAGTTCCCACTGCTGCTTCCCGATTGTCACTCCGACAGAAGGAGCTTTAGAAAACAGAGATGGATTTCTTTAGGTACCTAACGAGGTCAATGGGATAAAAGGCGGCTTTTCCTTCTCCCCATAAAGCTTTAAAATGGAAAGAACCCGCAGGGTGTGAGGTGTTTTTCACGGGATTTGGGGACAGCAACGCATTAACGAGCCCAACTGAGTAAAATAATTACAGCCAGTGAAAAAGTTGCACATGGACAAATTCCCTCCCGTGGTTTATTAGGATTTGATACTCAGTGGCTCAGGTTTTCCATGAAGTCTGAAGGACTATAAAAACTCCATATAAAAACCCCCATTTCCAAGCTTTCTGTCCAGTCCTTCCTCTCCACTGTGAGCTGGGTAAGTTGTTTCCCTATTTCTACTCCTAAGAAAACACCATTTTGTTGGGGTAACTGGAATCTGGATCCTGCAGGAATAGCCTGACACTGGGAATTAAGGGAGTTGTTCTTTTAAAGGTTCTTTCTTGGGTTTGTTGCTGTTTTTTTAAAGGCAAAGACAGATAAAGGGTCTTAAAGTTGAGCCTGAGATTTACAGAACCTCACCCAATTTGGGCTGTGATGTTTCTCCTTCTTCTTTGACCCGTATCTTTTATTTTGCTTTGTTAAAATTGAATTCTACACTTCTCCTTTATTGCAGGCCACTTATTTTAGCAGTTCAGGTGATAATTATCCACGTTTGGATCAGTCTTTGCCAGGCTGGAAATGTTGGGAATGTTCAGCCCATAGAGACCTCAGAGCCCCTCCCAGGATCTGCAGGGGCTCCGGGGAAGCTGGAGAGGGACTTTTCCTTAGGAACTGCAGGGACAGGACACAGGGAATGGGGTCAGGGTGACAGAGGGGAAATTGAGGTTGGATATTGGGCAGGAATTGTTCCCTGTGAGGGTGGTGAGGCCCCGGCCCAGGTGATTCCATGGATTCCCCATCGCTGGAAGCATCCAAGGCCAGGTTGGATGGCGCTTGGAGCAACCTGGGACAGTGGGAGGTGTCCCTGCCCATGGGAGTTGGATGGAGAGCTGAGGGCTGAGAGCTCAAATTCCCGTGCCAGAGCCCAGCAGGGAATTCCTTCCCCTCCCTCCCGTGTTTTCCAGGATCCCCCGGCGCCATGTCCTACTACGGGTACCAGTACAAGCAGCAGTGCTACATTCCCGGCGGGATGAAGTGCTCGGCGCCCGCCTTCCCCCAGCAGTGCCACAGCCCCGGGGTGGTGACCTGCGGGTCCTGCTCTCCCTGCGCCCCCACGGGGACCAAGGTCTGCGCCGTGAGGAAAACCCTGGCGAGCCCGCAGTGCCCCGGGCCCTGCCGGCCGGGCTGCGTGGAGACCCACGTGGTGGAAGGCCACCACCACCACTCCTCCTCCTCGTCCTGCAGCAGCTCCAGGTGCCTGGAGCCCTGCTCCGTGCCCTTCCCGCAGCCCCTGGTGCAGGGCAGGGAGCTGTGCGTGCCCCGCTGCGGGCAGGCCGTGGTCAGGAGGTGTCCCCAGGTGTGTGCCCCCGTCACCGTGTGCCAGGACAGCTCCTGCCCCTACTCCTACCAGTGGTCCAACAGTTACCAGTACAAGTGTGGGCAGTAAAACCTCACCGGGGTGCCCGGGGGACAACCGGGGTGTGAAGAGCCCAAGAACATCCAGCACTGAGGGGCAGCTCCCATGAACATGACGCTTCTCCTGCTGAAACCACTCCCGGGCACCTTTGGGAACCATCTGGCACCTTCAGGAACCTCCTAACACCCTTAGGAACCTTCTGGCACCTTTAGGAACCATCTGGCACTTTTAGGAGCCTTCTGGCACCTTTAGAAACCTTCTGACAACTTTAGGAACCATCTGGCACCTTTAGGAACCTTCTGGCACCTTTAGGAACCATCTGGCACCTTTAGGAACCTTCTGACATCTTTAGGAACCTTCTGGCACCTTTAGGAACCTTCTGGCACCTTTAGGAACCATCTGGCACCTTTAGGAACCTTCTGGCACCTTTAGGAATGAGCCCTTATTTAATCCTCTCCGTGTATTCTCTGTATTAGATTTCAGGGTCTCGTAGCTTCTTATCTCCTTCTCTTATCTCCGCTGGGCTCAGCTCTCCGTGGCACAGAGGAGATTCCCGTGGCTGTGTGAAGGAGATGTGAGTCCAGCCACTCACATGGATGGCACCGCACCCGAGTGGCCTCAGTGCCACCAAAGGGCTCCCCGTGCCAATGCCGCTAAAAAAATAAACTTTTTTTTTCCTGCTTCCAGCTTTGTTCCAGAGGGAAATTTGTAAAGGAATCTGGGTTTTCTTGACCAGGGAGGTGGTGGAGTCACATCCCTGGAGGTGTCCAAGGGCTCAGTGCCAGGTGGGGATTGGGCACAGGTCGGAGTTGATGGTCTGGGAGGGCTTTTCCAGCCTCAAGGATTCTGGGATTTTAATTGTATACGAAACAAACAGAAATAAGACCAGAACCATGGAAAATGGTGAAAAGCAGAATTTGACTTTCAAGTTGAGGGGGCCCCGTATCAAGCAATTCACTCTCAAAGCATTAACTCCTTAAATAGAATAATAAAAACTCCTTAATTACAGTGAATATATTAAATATCCACCTGTGGCGCAGCAGCTGGAAGTCAGAGAGTTTGCTCCATAGTTTGCATTATTTTATTCTCTCTGGCACATCCCCAACACCCACAATAAAACCTCTACTGCATCAAACTACTTCCTTTCAAATTTGGCTTTTTTTTTTTCCTCCATCCCTTTTCACTTGACTCAGAGCTGAAAATCCCTGTTTTACATCAGTCATGGAAAGACAAACTCTACTCCCACCGGGGCTGATAAAAACCACCCCGATCCCTAGAGTGGGTCTTAAATCAACTCAGGAAAAAGCCGGGGCAGCTCTGGGATGACAAAAACAGGGAATCAGCAAGTGCCAGGCGCTGGAATTGCCAGGGCAGAGCAGGACATCAAACTGCCAAAAAAAAAAATGGATGTGAACGGCCCGGTCCACCACAGAATCCCAACCAAATTTCCCCTAAATCGTCCCGTGCGCGTTCGGAAACCGCACGCCGGGAATTCCTTGTGCTCCATTGTGTGGCCAAAGGATTCAGGGAGCACCAGGGAGCCCCAGGATGGAGGTGCGACCTCACCTGTGCCGAAATCACACCGGCAGAGGGACCTGGCAGCAACGACACGAACAAAGGAGCTTTCCTGCCTCTCCCCGTGGTTTTTTTCACCTTCACCTTCCCCATTAGGAGGGGAGGTTTCGGAGGTCCCGGGTGTGCGGCGTTCACCCGGAGAACGTCCCGTGCCCTCCGTTCGTCCTTTTCTCCGCATCGCCCTCCCCATTCACCCGGCCCTGCCGAGCTCCAGCACTTCTGGACAAAAGCACCGCAAGGAAACTCCCCGGGGATTTGCGTTTCAATGCGCCTGAGCCCCCTCAGCAGCCTGCTCCTCCAACGAGCCGGGCGGCCGCGTTCTTTATTATTCCTAATTAAAAAACACGGGGGACGAGGAACGAGAGAGGCATTCAGAGAATCTCTGCCGTTCAGGAACCTCCATCGAGAATCGTCTGGAGAGGCAGACAGATGCACCAAGGGGGTTAAACCCAAAACGCTGGGTGGTGAAGTTATCCCGGGGTGGGGGGATTTGGGGTCAGAGCTGTGCTGGAAGTGCCACAGGACCAGCAGCAAAGCCAACCCGCCCCGGGGAGCTCAGCCTGGGCTGCCCCGGCCTCTCCCGGCGATGTTCGGAGCTGAAAACAAACAGCAATTCTGTCACTTAACGCTAAATTTGATGTTACGGGAGGTCTCTCAGAGAAGCTGCGGCTGCTCCGTCCCGGGGAGTGTCCAAGGGCAGGGCTTGGAGCAGCCTGGGACGGTGGAAGGTGTCCCTGCCCATGGCAGCGGTGGGATGAGATCGCCTTGAAGGTCCCCTCCCACCCGAACCGTTCCACGGTCTCAGAGCCCCATCCCGTGGCCGTGCGGGCGCCGAGCCGCTGGAATGTTCCCTCCTGACTCATTCCTGGAGGGGCTGGAGGCGTCTGGAATGAGCCGGTGCGAAGGAGGCGCTTGTAATTAACCGCTGGGTAACGAGCTCTGCTGACTGCCAGCCCAGATCCCGCCGTGGGAGCTGCCCAGGGAGGAGCCGGACAGACGCAGGGACGGACAGAGGGACAGACAGGCTGTGGAAGGTCCTCCAGGGCCCTCAACCCTGGAGAACTTTCACTTGTACCCCTAGAAGACACAAATTCCACCCACATTTCTGCCAGGTTTTGCCCTTCCGACTCCGAGGTGCTGCCCGCGGGGATTTGGGGAGTTGGGACCGGCTCTGGGTGGAGAAGGTGGAGCGGGACCGGCGTTCCCGGCTGTTGAAATCCCAAATTGCCGCCCTGCTGACGCTGCTGTGATAAAGGGATGGAGCAGAGCCTGTGGGGAGAGGTGGAAAAGCAGGTCCGTGGTCCCTGCGGCTCCTCTGGGGTGGTTCCTGCCCGTGACCGAGTGAAGTGATGGAGAGATGAGGCAGCACTCCAAGGAAAGGAGGGATAAACCTGATAAATATTAATCCCAGACCGGGGGACGCTGGAAGGGACCACGGTGGGTCACAGCTGAGTTTCTGGGAGTTTATCCAAGGCTCTCCATCAGTTTATTCTTGCACCTGCCTGTGTTTACCTTGCTCACATCCTGTGGGAACGTTCCCAGCAGCTGGAGGCTTGGAAAGGAGAAAATTCTGTTGGTTGTGCAGATCAAATCTTCACAGTGCAGGAAGAACTAAGATTCGCTGTTTTCTCAGGAGGCGTCTCTCCCTCTCCACGCCGACTTCCCCGAGCTCTCTCTGGGTGGTGCTGATGGGATGAGGCTGAGGAGTGACGAGGGCTGACCTCGCCCGGCTGTGCTGGAGGTGCAGTTCCAGCAGGAGAATCTGGGGGGAGCCTGCCCCTGAAATGGGAGTCCTAAGGGTCACGGAACCATGGAATGGTTTGGGTGGAAAGGGGCTAAAAGTTCATCCCATTCCACCCCCTGCCGTGGGCAGGGACACCTCCCACCATCCCAGGTTGCTCCAAGCCCCGTCCAGCCTGGCCTTGGACACTTCCAGGGATCCAGGGGCAGCCAAAACTTCTCTGGGCACCCTGTGCCAGGGCCTCCCCACCCTCATAGCCAAGGATTCCTTCCCAATATCCCATCTAAACCTTCTCTCTGTCCATTTGAAGTCATTCCCCCTTGTCCTGTCACTCCAGGCCCTTGGGAACAGGATAAGGAGACTTTCAGTGCCTCTACCCCACACAAAACATCACATTTCAGATATGTCCTACAAAACAGGTCCTGGTTTTCCTGTCCTTTACTGAAATCCTCATGGGAATAACCAAACATCAGCTGTCAGGGAGGGGGAAATGTTCCAACATCCTGAAAAATCACGGTGCCCTGGAGCCACGAGGCTTCTCCCCGCTCCAGAGCTGGCAGCTGAAAATTTGGGTTGGTTTTGGTGGCCCCGGTGGTGCCCGGAGCTGGGGGCACTGGAGAGGGTCCCCTGTGTTGGTGACATTCCTTCCTCCAACTGTCCTCAGAGCAGCTAATCCTGATTTAGGCCAAAAACCTCGTGAAGCCTTTGGGGAGTTCCCAGGCAAATAAATTAACAGTCGGATATGACTCCTGAGGATAATGAATGGAGCAATTAAGACTTTCCATTTGATGACTGTAATTTTCTGAATAACAAGGCGAGGAAGCTGCCTCAGTGTCACAGGGAAAAACTGGGCAGATGACCCAGTAAAGAGCTGGGTGGATCCTCAAAAATAGGAAGCAATGCGGTTAAACTGGCCAGGGCATGAGCAGCTCCCTCTTCCCAAGGAGTTCGTCCTGCCGTGTCCCCACGGATCCCTGGTGGATGCTGCAATGGGGTTGGCAGTGACGCAGTCGGGGCCTTGCCGGTGTCTGGGTGACAATGATGGGTTTGGCCAATGAGCCTTCCTGGCATCCCAGAAATGCTTCGGTTCCGTGGCGGGGAGGAGAGAGAATGGAACAATGCCCAGGAGGTGCTCTGGAAAATCCTGCGTGTGAAGACAAAAGGTTTGGAGCAAAGTGGGATCGAATAAAGGCTCACTCCAAAACTCAGGGCTGCAGGGAGTGACCCAAGACAAAACCACAAGGATTTATTTCCCTCCCTTTATGGTGGATGCTGTTCCCTCTGGGGACATCTTGAAATGTCAAAATTGCGCAATCTCAGAATGGTTTGGGTTAGAAAGAACCTTAAAAATCACCTTGTCCCACCCCCTGCCACGGGCAGGGACCCCTTCCCCCAGCCCAGGGTACTGGGAGACGGCAGAATTCCCTCCTGGGAGAGGATCCTGCTGTGCAAACAACCTGGGAAAAAACACCAGTCAGGCCTGGCTCTCCTCACGCCGCCCCAGCCCAGGAACAGCTTCATTAAAACTGAAAATATTCCTTCCCTGCCCCGTGCCAGTGGGCTGGGCAGTGGCAGCTGCTTGCCAGGAACATCCTGTCACGTATCCCGTCCCCAAACCCATGGAGGTGCCTGAGCCACAGCCCTGAGCTGGCCGGACTGGTCATCTCCAGCTGAGTGTCCATAATTGCCTGGCAAACCACGCGTTCCCTTATCAGCGCAGGAAGTTTGGCTCTGAGGTCACCCCACAGGACTCTGGGGTGGGCGTGGGCTGGGGAACCCTCCCGTGGCTCGTTCCCCATCTGGAAGCTGAAGGAAATGATCTTTTCCCACCCGAGGAGGGGGTGGACGATGGTCTCGGGGCTCTCTCTGGTCACCATCGTGGTGGGATGCCCAGCACCAGGGATAATCGGACTGGAGCTGGAATGACACAGCCGAAGTGGGCCAAAGATTGGTGTGTGGAGGAAGGAAGTGGCCCCAATCTTTGCTGCCATTACCAAACCCTCCCGTGATGAGGCTGTGGGTGTGATAAGGGATCTGCGCCTCTGCTGGAGAGGGGCTCTTGCTCAATTTTGACTTCTCCTCCTTTTCGTTTCATCTGCCGCCGGCATCTGCCTCGGTCAGACTCAGCTCCAGCTCCTGGTTTGCCAGAAAGGCTCAGATTTAATTTCTTTTCAAAACGTTCTTCCACTTTTTCAGAAATTTCAGTTCTTTGAAACTGATCGTTTCTGTTTGCCCACATTGGGACACCTTCCATAGACCAGGTGGCTCCAAGCCCCCTCCAGCCTGGCCTTGGACAATTCCAGGGACTGGGAATTCATGGAATAACCTGGGCCAGGGCCTCCCCACCCTCACTCCTGTCTCCATCGGGAACAGGCTCCAACCCCCTTTATCAACCTCCTGGTCCCCCACCCCAACACCACCAAGCTTTGCCAGGAGTTAAACGGAGCAGTTGGAAACATTTTGATCTCCATTCCTCTGGGATTTAAGGCTAGGCCAGGTTGTGTTAAGCTGAGCTTTGCTTTGGGCTATCCCAGAGCTGCAGTGCTGAGCAGGCCCAGGTCATCCCATTTCCCAGCTCCCAAATTCCCAGTGAAGCACCGACAGTTTCCCAACGAGCCTCGAAAGAATGAGGAACCAGGATGGGGGCAAGAAGAAAATGGAAACCAGGGCGTGGCCGTGGCTTAAATGTCTGTGGCAAAGTGCAGGGACCAAATAAAAGTGAAATTAGGGAAGGAAGGCACAGCTGGACGATCGACTGTTCCACTGCCAAAACCACCGACAATTAATCATTGGGGAAAGTTGCCCTGGTTGGGGTACACAAACCTCATTGGCTGTGTCGAAATTCCTTGGCAGGGAGACACAAATCACAGCAGGTGTTGAAAGCAGGAGAAATGCTCCCAGAAATCAAGAGAAACGCTCCCAATAATAATTAGAAATAACTCCCAGAAAGAGCCCTGGCCATGATCCCAGAGGGTTTAATATCAAAATAAAGACAAAAGGACAATTTCTCATGGACGGACCTCAGGAGGGAGAGCAAAGGATTGAACCTTTGATCCCCAGAGAAGGAGCAGAACCCAAGGGGTGGAGGCACAAACACTTCCAGATTAAAAATAATCCTTCATTTCCAGTTCCCACTCCCATGTGAGACCGGGGATTGAGCAGGAGCTGTGCCTGGTGGGGGGAAATGGGCATTGAGGACTGAGACTGGCACTAAAGTTCAGCCCAGTTAACATGAGCCTTTCACTGTGCTGGGGAATTTCAGGAATATGATCCCAGGATTGAGACTGGCACTAAAGTTCAGCCCAGTTAACGTGAGCCTTTCACTTTGCTGGGAAATTTCAGGAATGTGATCCCAGGATTGACTCTGCAGCCCCTTCCCAGCTCCGGTCCCTCCTCCAGCCCCTCAATGTGTCCTTGCCGTGAGATCTGTGCCCACACCTGGCCCACGGGATGCAGGTGCCCCTCACCAGTCCCACGCTCACCGAGAGCCACCAAACCAAGCTTTGACATTCCCCACATGGATCTGAAATCCCAGGATCCATCTTTTCTGTGCCAGAACGTGCCGAAGCTCTGACAGCTGCATCCTGAGCGCCCTCGGTCCCCAGAGCAGAGATAAACAAGCTGCTCTAGATATGCAAAGCATGTGCTGCAACCACAGCCCTTCATTTGCTTTTCAGACAAACACGGAAGCCCTCCATGTCTCCCTTCCCTGCCCTACTTTCCTCCCAGCCCAGACACCCCGTGGAAGGGCTTGGACATTCCCGTTGGGAGCTGGGTGGTCTCAGCTGGGTGTTCCTGAATTTAAACTTCATGTTGGTTTTGTGGGAAATGCAGCACCAAAAGGTCGGGTGGGAAGGGGAGGTGATTTTTATTTTATTTGACTTTTTTGCTCTATTTTTAAATTTATTTTATTGAATTTTTTGGTGGGTATTCGGCTCTACCCACTTGGCACTCGGGAGTGACGTGGATGAGAAACTTCTGAAAATTTTTGTAATAAAAAATGTTAATATAATTTTGGGGCTTCTTATAACAAAACCCCGCAGGGATCCCATGAAATCCCGTTGAGATGAGAGCCTTCAGCACAGCCCTGTGTGCTGGGGAGGGGGTCCCTTGTCCTGTGCCACCGGTGGTGGTGTCACCTCCACCCAGGTTCTGTGGTGGGGTTTGGGGAGGATGAGATAAAGATGAGATAAGGCTGAGCAGCCTCATGCTCCAGGGCAGGAATTGGGCAGGAAGGTGGCACTTGGGTGGCGCAGCCTCCGGCTCTGTCACCAAGAGCGGCTCTGAAATAATAAACCAAGCTCCCGTTGCCTCAATCAGCTCCATCTGAGCGAAAGATCCTCCCAACTCTGGCGCTTTGGAGCTTGCCTGGAGCTGGAGAGTTTTGCTGGAGGAAATTCCTGCTGCTGCTTGGAACAATTCCAGGTTGGCAGAAGAAAGACAGGAGATGTGGGAGCAAACCCTGTCCAGAGTGGATTCCCCTGCAGTTCAGGGATGAGGGCCTCACCACCCTCACAAGGAACAATTTCTTCCCTATGTCCAATGAAAATTTCCCCTCTTTCGGTTTTAACCCATTCCCCCTTCTCTTCTCACTCCAAACCCTCATAAAAAAGGTTCCCCCCCTGTTCCTTGTAGCCCTTTCAGGTCCTGGAAGGCCACAATAAAGTCACCCCAAAACTTCTCTTCCCCAGGCTGAACAATCCCAACTCCCTCAGCCTTTCTCCAAATCTACCCAACGACCATTTCCCTCCTTCTTTGGGTTCCTTCCCTCTACTCCTCTGTAGGTAAAACTCTCCAAAGGCCGTAAATCACCTGGAGCCTCCCAGATTTGCATCACTCCAACCTCTGCCTCTGGAGGCATTTGTTGTGTTTTGAGGAGCTCCAGGTCCTCAGACTCATCGGAGCCCAATGTGTCCCTCCAGCCCCTGGCAATAACGTGGGTGTCATTAGGAACATATAATCCACAACCCGGCTTGCATCACACCTTGATGGCACGCCAGGGCCGCGTCTGGCAGCTCAGAAATATTTTCTAGGATGAGAAATAAATTCCCTGTGTCCATAAAGACAAAAAACCCCCTTGCGTTTCCTCTCTGGAATGCTGGACTTTTCTAGAGAGGGACGTAAAATTAAATCACTCGTTTGGGCTGAAAATGCATCTGGTTTTCCCTATTTCCTCACTTTACCTGGAGGAGGTGGAGCCATCCAATAATTTTAACGCCGCCAACAACAAAAGAGTTGGTGGAAGGAAGGGCGATACCGATCTCGGCAATGACGAGCCCGAGATTATGCGAAGTAGGTGGGCAGCTGGGGCTGGGTTTGGCTGTAAATAAATCAATCATTGTTTCTTTCCAAGAGGAGGATCAGATCCTATATAAAAGTTGTCCCATACCCCGTTCTCTCACTCCCGTTGACTCCTTTCCACTGGTTCGTGCCGTGGGACACGGTAAGAGATTTCAGGCTATTGATGAAAATTAATTTGGCTGATCAGGCTTGGAATGCTAAGATGGAAATGTGGGATTAAATGTGGCTTTGGGGTCTCACAGTCTGAAAATTCCTCTTTGCAGTTATTTTTTGTTTTCCTACCAATTCAGGGATTATGTAACCACACAGGAAAAGGAGAGAGATGGGACATGGAAAATACGGGGGTTTGGAGCCCCTTGGATTTCTCTGGGCCCAGTGCCACATGGTGCCACCACACAAACACACACACACAACTCCTGAATATTCCTGGAAAATAAACCTTGCGGGGAAAGGGCAGGAAAGAGAGGGTTTGCAGGTACTCAGCAAAGAGCCGGAAACAAAGGAACAGAAATACAAAGTGGGGCTCTATCCTCATTTTCCAACCTTTTATCTAAACGGGAAAGGGGTTTCTTTTGAGCGCTTTGCTTCTTGTTTTCTCCTCAGGCGTTTGGACACCCGATCCTGCTGATCTTTTCCTTTCAGAGCTGTCCCTTCCCTTTCACAGGAACATCAATTCCTGCTGCCGGCAGACAAGGACGTGGCTGGGGGGGGATTAAGTGCTCAAACTTCAGAGCATCTCTCGGAGACAGACACATCAAACCCTGCAAGTGCCGCCCTGGAGCTGCTGAAGTTTGGGGCTTTTTTTTTCTCCCCTTCTTTTGCATCGCTGACAACTTTTCCACAGGCTGTTCCTCTTCCTTCTCGTTCTGAAGGAGAAATTAAACACCGAGCTCCTTTGAAAGCAGGATTGAAGAATTTCAAAGTACAATGAAGTTATTGTTATGCAAATGACGAACCGGGTTCTTTCCTGCAGCCAGGGAATATTAATCCCTATCCCAGAGCATTGCAGCCCTTTCCAAATACCCAAACCACACTTGGATGAGGGTAATTCTGGGGTACCATGGCCTCGTGTGCCTCTTGCAGTGACACATTGGCTGCAAGAAGGAATTATTAAGGAATGATTACTGTCCGAGATAAAAAAAAGAACAGTTACATCTGGATAAGGAGGTTCTGTAGATGGAATAAGCTGAAAACTTCACAGGTTTCCAGTTTAATTCATTAATTCCTTAGGCTGAAAATTTTTGCATTATTCAGAGGTGGAGGAAGGAGCAAAAATGGAAGAGAAGATAATTCCGTGTTGGAAGGGGATGGGGTGGCCCAGTAACACAACTTTTCCTCCCTCTGGAAGTGCTCAGGCCTGGTTTCTCTCTCTCTTGCAGGACTCCCATCACACAGACCATGGGTTCCCACCAGCAGAAGGGAGACGGCCAAGGGATGTCTGAGCAGTCCGGAGGGTGCCACGGCGGCGGCGGCGGCGGCTGCTGCTGCCACGGAGGAGGTGGAGGAGGATGCTGCCACAGCAGCGGTGGAGGATCTATGGGATACCAGAGCCAGGGATCGTCCTGCCACGGAGGAGGAGGCGGCTGCGGCGGCTGCGGCGGCGGTGGCGGCAGTGGTGGAGGTGGCGGGATCATTTATCAGACTCACATGTCATCATCATCCTCCTGTGGAGGAGGAGGAGGAGGAGGAGGAGGAGGAGGAGGTGGCGGCGGCCAGCAGAGCCAAGGATCCATCTGCATTA
>VZRS01004090.1:46070-67104 GCA_013398055.1 Ifrita kowaldi
TGGCTCAGGGCACCAGGGCCAAGGTCCCATCATTATAAGTGGTGGTGGTGGAGGAGGTGGAGGTTCAGGGCACCAGGGCCAAGGTCCCATCTGTATTGGAGGTGGCAGTGGAGGAGGAGGAGGAGGTGGCTCAGGGCACCAGGGCCAAGGTCCCATCATTATTAGCGGTGGTGGTGGTGGTGGTGGAGGAGGAGGAGGACAGCAAAGCCAAGGCCCTGTGTGCATTGGAGGAGGAGGTGGAGGAGGAGGTGGAGGAGGCTCAGGCCACCAGGGCCAAGGTCCCGTCGTCATCATCGGGGGTGGAGGCGGAGGTGGAGGTGGAGGTGGCTCCTCCAGCTCCGGAGGAATGTCCATGCAGCAGCAGACCCAGCCCATCTGCTGGCCACCGCAGACCAAGCGCAAGTAGTGGCTGCCAGAAGGACTCTGACACCAAGGAAACCCAAGATATGAAGATGCCTCACATTTCCTCCTCTATTAAATTTAAGATTATTTACATTGTTCTCTTCTCCTTTCCCCCGGGAATGTTCTGACCGGAACCTCTGGTGTTGTGTCTCCGTAATTCCAACCAGGGTTGTTCCGTGTGCCTGTTCCTGCCTCAGTTTTCTAGTGCTTGCACCAGACAATAAAACTTGCAGTTCTAGAGAGTTCCGTGTGTGAGTGGTTGGATTTTCCGGCCCCGGTTGCTTCATTTCCATGCCTGGTTTTATTCCGAGCTGATGCTGTTGCAATAAAGCTCCAGAACAAAACTGCACTGAAACCCCACTGGTAGAAGAGATTTTGGATTCACTAAATATTCTCAGGTCACTGTTTAATGTCTCTTGATGACGATGATCCTGACTGTTGCCTGTCAGAGGAGGTACCACAAAGCTGATCACTGGGGTCTCTCTACCTCACCAAGATTCTGGTGATGCCCAAGAAAGTTCTGAGAGAGTCCAGAGAGAGAAGATGCCAAAATTCTGCTACAAAGGATTTCAAGGTGTAATTACAGGGGTGAGAGAAGCTCAGGCCCTTCATGAGGTGGTGCAGGAGCTCCTGGTGCTCTCACAAGCAGCTGTGGAAGAGAAGTGAGGGAGTTCTCCAGAACTCTTCCAGCTCCGAACCCCCAGTGGAACCAGAGGCAGGGCCAGGACTTCAGCAAGGCCCTTCCAAGGGCTGGGATGTTCAGCCTGGAACACCTGGGGATTTCCTCATTCCCACAGGGCTAAAATGCAGCTCCGGGTGTGAGTCTTCAGAGGGAGTTCCCCTGTGGGAAGTGCTCTCTTTGATGTGGTCTCCTCCGGCAATTAGCAGGGAAAGGGAATTAAACCTCGGAACTGTTCTACGGGAGGCAGGTGACGGACACCTGGAATTGTCCCAGGAGAGACAGGAGTGACCCATGGCTATAACGGCTTCTCCTGTCCCTCCACCCTCTGCCCTCTCCCCCTTGGGGACCTCAGCGATGCAAACAACCTCAAAGTATGTCCAGATGAACCCCTCCAGCCAGTGTTGCCACTGGAACAGCTGAGTTCCCTGGGAATTTATTATGGGAAGTCAGAGGGTGCTAAAACACCTGGGAACTGCACAAACACTGACATTGCTGGCACAGAACAAAGCCAGGGTTTGGGGTCCCACATCAGGGAGGTGGGAACGGTGCTGTCAGACATCCCCATTCCCAGAAATGGCCCAGGAGCAAGAAAACCGGGATCCAAATTCCAGAGATTCTCAGGGTGACAGCAGGAGAACAGCACGGCCTCAAATCTTGTTGCTTCTTCAGAAACGCCAGAGTTATTCCCAAAATGGGCAGGAATTCATCCTTTTGGTCCATATCCATGGGGATGGCTGCTGCACAGGGGGGATGTTCATCTCCATCACTGAAATGGTGGGGCCTGCCTGACCTCTGCTCTCTCCAGAGTGGTGGAATCAAACAAAAATCCCGATCAACCCTTCGCTGGCGTGGTGGGAAATCTCCCACAGCCATGGGGGATTCCTTTGGTGCCCCAGAAACACCAGTCCCGCCCTTGTTCCCCTGGAAATCTTCACAGTCATAGGATTGTGGAATCGCAGAATATCCTGAGGTGGAAGGGACGCCCCAAGGATCATCAAAGTCCAACTCCAGGCCCTGCACAGACACCCCAGCAATCCCCACCTGCGCCTCCAGTCCATAACACTCAATAAAAGGAGGCTCCACTGCCCCTTCTGGTGTCGGTCACCAGCGGCATCTCCCGGCTGGAGTGGAAGGTGGCAACCTCCAGAATCCTACTGGAGCCCCAGGACCCTACCTTGGAACTCAACCACAGGAGCCGGGCTCACGTGTGGGACCTGCAGCGGATGCAGGGCAGCCGAGGAAGTGATGCACGGGAGAGGCATCGTCCGCATCCAGTGAGTCAGGACAAGTGGGATGACGGAGGAGAGGTTGTTTAGTAAATAAACCTACACCATTCCTATGGATGCCTCACTTCCCACTCGAAAAACGATATAAAAGTTGGTGGATCTCGGGGTTCTTCATTCACCCAGCTTCGCCCTGAGGTGTCCGTGGTCAGAGCTGAGAAGGGTAAGTCCAGGTCTGCCCAAGGGAGGGATCCTTCTCTTCCTTTCCTGCTTCCAAAACGCATAAATTTTGGTAAAAAACATTTGGGGAGTGGTGGTGGAAGGGCAGGAAAGTTGCTGGGATGAATTCAAATCTCCTAGGGATGCTTTGGTCCCACCAGACCGAACAGAAGCAGGATCAGCCCGTTCCACTGAAGGTTGTCTTTCATCAGTATTGAGACGGAGCTGGAATGGCTTTGGGATAAGGAGATTAAGGAGATAAAAGTCTTTAAAAGATGATCCTGGACGCTACAAAGTGGTGTTAGGCTGGACAGGGGTCACAGGCCCTGGGAACTTCTCGTGAGGGTGGTGGCTGCCCTGGAGTAAAAAGCTGTTCCTTGCAGGGTCACTGCTGCAAGATGTGCTCCAGACAAAGCGGGTGCCACGGCTGCGGCTGCTGCTGCTGCTGCCAGGGGAGCAGTTACCAGTCCCAGGGCTCCTCCGGAGGGGGAGGAGGCGGATCCTGCTGCGGTGGAGGATCCTCCGGCGGATCAGCCCAGAAGATCATTATCAGCTCTGGCGGTGGAGGAGGAGGAGGAGGAGGCTCCTCTGGATGCTGCGGTGGAGGATCCGGCGGTGGCTCTTCAGGAGGGAAGATCATCATGGGCGGGGGAGGCGGTGGTGGATCCTCTAGATGCTGCGGTGGCGGATCTGGCGGTGGATCTTCAAAGAGCATGATGGGAGGTGGAGGTAGTGGTGGATCCTCTGGATGCTGCGGTGGCGGATCTGGCGGCGGCTCCTCGGGCCAGACCATCATCATCAGCTCTGGAGGTGGCGGCGGAGGCTCCTCCCAGCAGAAATGTCCCATTGTCATCCCCAGCGTTGTGTCCCACCAGACCAAGCAGAGCTCCCACTGGCCGTGCAGCCACAAGTAACAGCCACGGGCAGCTCCGGTTCCCACTGGGAACAGCCGAGTCTCTGCATTCCAAGTCTGCTCCCAGCACATCCCCTTCCCTTGTGTTCCCTCGGTGCTGCATCCCTGTGCTGTGAATTCCCAGGTGGCTCCTCTGTGCCATAAATGTGACGGGAAATAAAGATTTCTGTGCACGGACAGAACTGGTTTGTGAGGTTGCTTTTCTCCTTTGTCCTCCCCAAAAAGGAATAAAACATCCAAAACGTTCCCTGGGAAAAGTTCTCCAGCCTCCAGTTCTGGAGCAGGTGCTCAATAACAGATCTTTCCTATATCCAACCTGAATTTCCCCTTTTTCAGCCTGAACCCATTCCCTGTGTCCTGTCCCTGCAGTTCCTGAGGAAAAGTCCCCCTCCAGATTCCCTGGAGCCCCTGTAGATCCTGGAAGGTGCTCTGAGGCCTCCACACAACCTTCTCTTCTCCAGGCTGAACATTCCCAGCTCTCCCAGTCTGTCTCCACAGGGCAAAGGCTCCAGGCCCTTTGTCAACTTCATGGCCTCCTCTGAATTTGCTTCAACAATTCCATGTCCTTCTTATGTTGGGGACACCAGAACTGGACACAGAATTTCTGGTGGGATCTCACCAGAGCAGCGTAGAGGGAAAAAATCCCCTCCCTCACCAACGTGACCGCTCTCCTTTGGATGCAGCCCGGAGACAGCTGGCTTTCCTCTCAAAGTGGGAAAATCCTCTCAAAAAGGACTCCCAAAGTCCTCTTTGGGACAGGAGGGATTAGTCTTGAGTTCAGCAAACTTCAAGCCCAGAGGGTTTTTGTCCATCTCACAAACACAGCTGGTAGGGAGGAAACGAAATTAGGAATTAGAGGGATCATCAGCCATGAAACTCTTGAGGGATCACAACTGACAGGCTCCTGCCTTTTGGAGAAAAACTGGAGCGTTCTTCTCCAGGACCACGTCCCACACTGTCAGCATCACTGTGCATGAGGGAATCTGCTGGGAAAAGGGATCCAGGGTGCTGTAGGATCCGGCCAGGGATTTGTCCTCTCTCATATCAACCACCCTCCCAGGTGCTTGCAGCGAGGAGATGAAGAGGTACCATGACCTGCCAGCCCATCCAAAGGGTTCCAGGACTGCAGGGAAAAGGGCCCAGCAGAGCATCACAAAACCGAGAACGTGGCCCTGAAGCCTTTTACATCCCCATTCCCCTTTCCCCAACACAGGTATCCAAGTTTCTCCCTAACCTGGGAGAGGTTGTGGCAGCGCCGACCCTTCTGGCAGCTCTGCTTCCAGCCACACTTTTCCTACACCTCTGGCAAACAAATCCGTGTGCTACAGGCCCAGTGCTTCCAGGGGCTCCAACCTTGGGCTCTCCACACTCTGTGGTTTGCGGGAGCTCCTCTCACCTCTCACCACCCCTCCAAAAGCCTCCACGGCCTTTCCTCATCCCTGGGTCCAGAAGAGCTGCTCATCCTGGGTGTCCCTCCGTGCCAATGAGCTGCTAATCCTGGGTGTCCCTCTGGGCAAGTCCCTACAGGTCGAAGGCACGGAAGGGATCAAGGTGTTGAGATCCTCGGGAGTACAACACCCACATGCCAGAGCCGGGAGCCAGAACAGTGGTGACACCTCAGATCTGGAGATGAGAACAAAGATAAGGCCACGGGAGGAACTCCAAAGCCCAACAAAGGGAGCCCCTGCACGTGTGTCCCCGGCGCTGGTGGCCCTGTCCCCATCCTAAGGGTGTCGCATGTGCGTGTTCAAAGTCACATTCATGGTGACAGCTGGGACCTGCTGCTGCTGCTGTCACACGTCCCCACTGCCAAAACCCCCTATTAGTCCTTCCTCTACTCAGTGTCCCAGGAGGGCGGATGCTGCTGTCAGGCTCCAAACACGCGTGACACAGAGCCAGCGCTGGGACAGCTGCGCTGACAAACTGTCATCCTCCAGCAGGGAAAATATCCAGGTGACTCCCCAGCTCAGGTGTGGGTGGGGTAGCCCATGGAGACCCTCAGAAATGGGTCCTGTTGAGGCCGAGGGGGTGTTAAACGTCCTAGAGTTCTAGGGTAAGGTCTTGATGGCCTTCAAGTGCAACCTCGAAAATAGCAGGATTTCATGGCTTTCCCCACTCCAGCCTGGAGACTGAGACCCCTGGAAGCTGGAGCAGCTAGGACCTCTGGGCTCAAACCCACAGCAGCTAGGACCTTGGGCTTCCAAAAGGTTGAGGAGAAATGTTCTTGTCACTCTCACACTGTCCTCTGACACAGATCTGGGCAGCTCCAAAGCAGGGCACCCCATTGGGGTGGTACCTCTGGCCTTTGTCAGCAGGATGGACATACTCCTGCTCCCCGTCTTGCCAGTCCTTGAGGAAATTCCCCAAAATTCTCTAGGATTCTGCTCCAGCACATCCTTTATCCTTGTCCTTCCATCACTCTCTGACTCCAACTCACTCCAGTCCCCATCCCTTGGCATCTGCTCAGTCCCCACACTCTCCCGAGCACCCGAGAAGCTCCAGCCCAGCACAAACACATTGGGGACCCCCTAAAGCAGACCCCGAGATGTCGTTTGCCCCAAAAATTCAGAGCGAGGCTCCCGGAAGAGAATCATTAATCGGAATTAGCGACTGCGATACAGAACGGGGCTGATGCGCCTCCTTCGCATTGCCTCTGCTGCAAGTGAGTCAAGGAAGGAGGCAGCTGAAGCCAAGCTCCGTAAATAAATCTCTCAGCATTCCTTAGGGTGTCTCACTTCCCTCGGGAGCACGATGAACCCAGTATAAAAGCTCAGCTATCCCAGGGCTCCTCATTCGACCAACACCGAGCATCGCGACGTTCCCACCAGCACTGAAGGTAAGCCCGTGGATACGGAAGCTTCCGGAACCTCTACGGAGGGAGATCTCTCCACCAGTTGTTCTTTGGGCGTTCTTTGAACCGTGGTGGCTCCACCAAAAACCAACTGGAGGTGCCAACGGAACTCCCTCCCTTAGAGAGGGGAGTTGCAGCTGGAACTCTGAAAGCTGAACGTTCAGCTGCTGAGTCAGTACGAGACATCCAGAAGGATCCACACAATTTTTTAGGCGTGTCAGAGCATGTGGGCAAACCTTGGGAACTATTCCCAACCTTCCCGCACGCAGAGGTTTCCTGGAACTGTTGTGACCTGCAGAGAGCTCCCTGGGATGTCATGGCAGCTCTCACAGGGGTGAGGGAGGTTAAAGCTGCCATCCTTGTAGGGCTGCAGAAGATGGGACAAAAGGGGTAATTCCTGGGAACTCTTCCTTCTTTGTCTGCTGGGAAGGCTCAGCTGCAAGTCCAAGGTTCTCCTCTCTGACAGCTCTGTTCCTTGCAGGGTCACTGCTCCAAGATGTGCTCCAGACAAAGCTCCGGAGGCTGCCATGGGATGTCCTCCCAGTCCAGCGGATGCCACAGCGAGGGCTCCGGTTGCCACGGGAGCGGCTCCTCCAGTTACCAGTCCCAGGGCTCCTCCTGCTGCGGGGGTGGAGGGGGCTCCGGCAAAGTCATCATCAGCTCTGGTGGTGGAGGAGGTGGATCCTGCTGCAGTGGGGGGTCCTCTGGCTATGGGATGGGAGGGGGATACGGTGGTGGATCTTCAGGATCAAAGGGCATCATTGTAGGTGGAGGATCCTCTGGATGCTGCAGTGGAGGATCCTCGGGTTATGGCATGGGAGGAGGATACAGTGGTGGATCTTCAGGGACAAAGGTCATCATTGGAGGCGGAAGCAGTGGAGGATCCTCTGGATGCTGCAGTGGAGGATCCTCGGGTTATGGCATGGGAGGGGGATACGGTGGTGGATCTTCAGGATCAAAGGGCATCATTGGAGGCGGAAGCAGTGGAGGATCCTCTGGATGCTGCAGTGGAGGATCCACAGGTTATGGCATGGGAGGGGGATACGGTGGTGGATCTTCAGGATCAAAGACCATCATTGTAGGTGGAAGCAGTGGAGGATCCTCTGGATGCTGCAGTGGAGGATCCTCAGGTTATGGCATGGGAGGGGGATACGGTGGTGGATCTTCAGGATCAAAGACCATCATTGTAGGTGGAAGCAGTGGAGGATCCTCTGGATGCTGCAGTGGAGGATCCTCAGGTTATGGCATGGGAGGGGGATACGGTGGTGGATCTTCAGGATCAAAGAGCATCATTGTAGGAGGAGGTAGTGGTGGTTCCTGTGGTGGAGGATCTTCAGGTTATGGCATGGGCGGAGAATATGGCGGTGTATCTTCAGGAACCAAGATCATAATGGGAGATGGAAGTTCCTCTGGATACTGCGGTGGAGGATCCAGCTACGGGATGGGCGGAGGGTGTGGTGGTGGATCTTCAGGATCAAAGAGCATCATTGTAGGGGGAGGTAGTGGAGGATCCTCTGGACGCTGCGGTGGAGGATCCAGCTACAGGATGGGCGGAGGGTACGGTGGTGGATCTTCAGGATCAAAGAGCATCATTGTAGGGGGAGGTAGTGGAGGATCCTCTGGATACTGTGGTGGAGGATCTTCAGGCTATGGGATGGGAGGAGGATACTGCGGCGGCTCCTCGGGCCAGACCGTCATCGTCAGCTCTGGAGGTGGCGGCGGAGGCTCCTCCCAGCAGAAATGTCCCATTGTCATCCCCAGCGTTGTGTCCCACCAGAGCAAGCAGAGCTCCCACTGGCCCTACAGCCAGCAGAAGTAACAGCCACAGGCAGCTCCGGCTCTGAGTCTCTGCCACGGCACCTCCGTGCCTCCAGCCCTGGCTCTGGCTGCCTGGTCCTTCCCAGCGTGTCCTCTCCTCTCCCCTGGACGCTGCACCCTCGTGTGAGAACTCCAGGATTCCCCTGCTGTGCCTTGGTGTTGGGGTGCCTTTGGTAATGTTCTGTTGCTTTTCCAAAGGCACTCTTTATATCCAATAAATGTTGTAATGGCTCAAAGTTGCCCTTTTTTTGGGGAGTTCATTTATTTCTTGCATTATCAAGTTGCACTTCATGGTCTTGGGATGTAGAAATGTCTCTGATGAGATGTTTCACTCCAAAGCCACCTGGTTTATTGTCCCAGAGACTTTGCACTTTCATTTTCCACCTGGGCTCTGTGAGGGAGGAACAGAAGACCCCAAAATTCCACAGCACCAACACCCCTTTGGTGTCTGGGCATGGTGCAGGCCCTCCTGCGTCCTCCGAGGTGCCAGCACCCAATGACCACATCTGATGGGAGCTGATGGGAGACCTGACCAGGCCCAGCAGGCTCAGTTGGGAAGAGCAGGGATTGGGGATGACCCAATAGCAGCCAGTGATGCTCCAGGTGGGCAATAAAACCACGACAACATCCACAGCCTTGCCATCCTCCCCCTTCCTGCAGCAAACCTGAGGGAACGGCCTCAAGCTGTGCCAGGGGAGGCTCAGGTTGGACATCAGGAGGAATTTCCTCCTGGAAAGGGTGGTCAGGCCTTGGGAGGGGCTGCCCAGGGAGGTTTGGGGTCTCCATCCCTGGAGGTGTCCAAGGAAGGACTGGACAGTGCTCCTGGCTGGCTGACAAAGGGGGAACAGGCTGGACTCCATGGTCTGGGAGGGCTTTTCCAACCTCACTGATTCTGGGATTCCATGATCTGTACCCAGAGGGAAGCCTGATCTGCGAACCAGCTGAATCAACCCCGGGCCAGGCAGGAGGGAATAAAACCAGCAGCAAATCCCTCAGGCAGCTCCAAATCTTCCTCCAGGCCTCAAATCCCTCCCTTCCCAGGTTTTGCACGCTGCCCCGGCAGCACCACCACCCCATACACGGATTTCTGCCCGGGGGATGGGGCTTTGGCCAAGGCTGGGACTCTCTGTCCCCACAGCGAAATTTCCCGGAGCTGAACAGACCCGGTCCAGCCTCCAGGAGCTGCTCCGCAGGGCCGGCCCGGAGCAGCTTGGATCTACAACCCCCGCCAGACTCCCCCAACCCCTGGGGCCCGGTGCTCTTTCCAAACCAGAGGAAGGATATGAAAAAGAAGGAAGAGAGGGATTTGGAGGCATAATCCTTCATTAAAGCGTAATCCCGCCAGGCTGGGTTTAAGCATCAGGACATTCACACCTCCGCTGTTCTGTCCTTAAGCTCTCTTTACAGCACCCTTGCAAAATTCCAGATCCGGGCATCAATCACTTTTGACGACCTCCTGGTTCATATGCAAATGTTTTCCTCGGAAAAAAAAAAAAAAAACTTCCCCTGGAGCCACCAGGGATTTGCGGGAGGGAACGATTTGTCCCCTGTGCCCCACACTCCCTAATCTCGCTCTGCATCGTCCTACACCCACATCCCCACCCACCTCTGCCGGGGCTGGGGGCTGGAGGATTCCTGCATAGCCCAGGGCAGGGGCACAGGAATAGGCTCATTAAGCAGAAGTAACAATTACGGCAGCGAAATGAGCGGTGTGAAGGGAGATATGGATCGGGAGTCAAAGCAAACACTGAAATGCCAGTTTGGTAAATAAATCCTTCTCATTCCCGAGGGTGTCTCACTTCCCATACATGTTAAACGCCATATAAATGTTCCCGAGGCTGTTAAAGCTCCTCATTCAGTCGACTTTTACCTTCTAAATGTGTTTCCGATGGCTGAAGAGGGTAAGTCTGCTTTTTTTTCCCTGGGGTTTTATAATTTCCTAATCGTGGGATGTGGCTCATTTGAGACCTTTGCTCATGCTGGCAGCAGGACCCCTCTGCCGGAGCCAAATCCTCGGGATCTGGATGAGTTCTTGCTCCATTTTGGATCCAATCCCTGGGGAGAAAGGTGAAATCAAGNCGGAGCAGCTTGGATCTACAACCCCCGCCAGACTCCCCCAACCCCTGGGGCCCGGTGCTCTTTCCAAACCAGAGGAAGGATATGAAAAAGAAGGAAGAGAGGGATTTGGAGGCATAATCCTTCATTAAAGCGTAATCCCGCCAGGCTGGGTTTAAGCATCAGGACATTCACACCTCCGCTGTTCTGTCCTTAAGCTCTCTTTACAGCACCCTTGCAAAATTCCAGATCCGGGCATCAATCACTTTTGACGACCTCCTGGTTCATATGCAAATGTTTTCCTCGGAAAAAAAAAAAAAAACTTCCCCTGGAGCCACCAGGGATTTGCGGGAGGGAACGATTTGTCCCCTGTGCCCCACACTCCCTAATCTCGCTCTGCATCGTCCTACACCCACATCCCCACCCACCTCTGCCGGGGCTGGGGGCTGGAGGATTCCTGCATAGCCCAGGGCAGGGGCACAGGAATAGGCTCATTAAGCAGAAGTAACAATTACGGCAGCGAAATGAGCGGTGTGAAGGGAGATATGGATCGGGAGTCAAAGCAAACACTGAAATGCCAGTTTGGTAAATAAATCCTTCTCATTCCCGAGGGTGTCTCACTTCCCATACATGTTAAACGCCATATAAATGTTCCCGAGGCTGTTAAAGCTCCTCATTCAGTCGACTTTTACCTTCTAAATGTGTTTCCGATGGCTGAAGAGGGTAAGTCTGCTTTTTTTTCCCTGGGGTTTTATAATTTCCTAATCGTGGGATGTGGCTCATTTGAGACCTTTGCTCATGCTGGCAGCAGGACCCCTCTGCCGGAGCCAAATCCTCGGGATCTGGATGAGTTCTTGCTCCATTTTGGATCCAATCCCTGGGGAGAAAGGTGAAATCAAGGCACCGGTCTGGGGTGCAGAGGGATGAGCAGGGAAAAAACCCGGGTGGGTCTGCGGCGGGGCCAGCACGTGGGGACTGCACAACCTTTGTGGGTTTGAATGTGCAGGACACATTTTCGGTACTAATTATTAACAGCCCCGTGCTGGACCTCAGAGTGGCCACAAACTGAGTGTCTGGGCCAATCACCTTCTGTAAAAGAATTTTGGGGCTGCAATAACAGAGCCAGGGTGGAAACTTTGATCCGTCGCTCTTGCAATGGTTTGGAAACAGAAACGAGGATGATCCTCGGTATTTTTGCAGCTCTGTGGCTCTGGACATGAAAATGAGTGGGGAACACCCTGGCAGTTATTAGATGGGAAAAGAATATATTTCAGATTTTGTATTTCAGGTTTTGGATTCAGAATATATTTCAGCTTTTGGATTCTCTGGAAATAGAGGTAGAAAGAGGAAGGCTGTCCCAGGAAGAGTCCAGATGTCCTTGGATTTGAAAAACAGGGGCTTGGAGCAATTTGGTCTAGCAGAAGGTGTCGCTGCCCATGGCAGGGGGTGGCATTGGATGAGCTTTAAGATCTTTTCCAACCCAAACCACTCCATGATTCCATGATTCTCTAACAGCTCAGCAGTACTCGATTCCAAAGCCTGGGATTGCCCCAGCTTTCCTGGGCGCACCACCTGGCTCCTCCCCACCTGCCCCGGTGCAAACACGAAACAAAACGGTGCAAGTTTGGGTGTTTTCCTTTCCTCTTCCAGCTTTACCGCTATCTCCGGAAGAAATTTGCCCGGCGGAACCGGGGCTACAGCCGGGAGATCTCCATGAGCCACCGCGGGTTCTGCACCGGGGCCCTCTTCAACCGCCACGGCCGCGCCTCCTTCTCCTGTGAGGGTGAAGGCTCCGTCACCTACGGCCGGAGACCTTCGTCCTGGCCGCCCCTGCCGGCGCCAGCCCCCTACAGCATCTCAGGGGGGCACTCGTGTGACTCCGACAGGTCCATCGCAGCCACCAGCGGGGATTGTGGGGTCACATCTGGCTGGGACGTCACGGTGGGGACGGTCCCGGTCTATGGCTCCGGAGTGGGGATGGGATACGGCAGCGAGGACTTGGGTCCTGTCATCAGCAGCGCAGGGGGAGGTGGAGGATCCGTGTACAACAGAGGGGATTTGGGAATCGCTGAGGGAGCAGGGGCTGGGTATGGATACACTGCACCCCCGAGTGATACCCTAACCACGGGGAGGGTCACTGAGGGGTCAGGGTACTACGGTGGAGGGCTGGGATATGGAATGGGGACATTCCTGGGCCCGGAGCTCGGCCCTGAAGGTGGGGGATGCGCCCAGGTGGTGCAGCAGAAATGCCCCGTGGTTGTCCCCCCTATCAAGACCCAGCAGTGCAAGCAGAGCACCCGCTGGGCCCCCATCCAGAAGAAGTGACTGGCCCAGCAGCAGCTCCCACATCCCAGAAGTGCCCCTGGATGTGCCACAATGGAATTTTTCCCTGACCATGTCATCACGGCCACAGATATCCACGTTCCTCACGTGGGGCTGTGCTGACAACACTCCCCCAAGAACTGCTGGAAAAAGGGGTTTGTGCTGTGGTGACGGGAGAAGATTCTTTTCTCCATCTCCTTTGGGTCATGGGTTGGAAAATAAAACCTCACGGTCTGTGGGTAGTTTCAATATCGGGATGATTTATTTCATTTTTGGCTCCTTCCCTCAAAATGCAAATGGGTCCTCAAGGAGTCTCCACAACACAAAGGGTTTCTTCCAACCTTTTTCACACGTATTTTACACCCACACTTAAACGTAACATTTGTATTAACAGAACTAAAATCCAGCGTTTTCAACAGCAAGAGAAGTTCAGGTGGCAAGGGAACGGTGCCAGACTCTTCCCAGGGGTGCCCAGTGACAGGAGAAGGAGGATGACCATAAACCAAACCCCAAGTTCCACCTCAGCGTGAGGAAGAACTTCTCTCCATGGAGGTGGCAGAGCCCTGGAACAGCTGCCCAGGGAAGGGGTGGAGTGTCCCCCTCTGGAAACATCCATCCCAAACCCACCTGGATGCATCCCTGTGCCACCCGCTCCAGGTGGAGACTGGGAGATCTCCAGAGGTCCTTCCAACCCCAGCTCCTCCAGAATTCTGGGATTCTGTTCTTAACCTGGCTCCTGCTGGAGATGCTGTTCCCACCCCAGGGAGCCTTATTATTAACGAGATCCGCCGATCTCCCGGGGGATTTCTGACTGATTATTGTTTACAGCGTGACCTCGGGAGTGAAAGGTTGTTTACGTGGCAGCAATTCCAGGCTCCTGTCCCAGAGATTGCTGGGGATGGCGTAACCCCGAGCACGTAGAACCTCGTGCATGAGGCAACTCCAACAAGCTCCTTGGCTTCCTCCCCATAACCTGCTTATGGCGTTTTTTGATAGGATCAGGCCCTAAATTAGGCACAGGGAGAGGACGGTTCCAGCGCTGGCTGGGACGTGGGGTTTGCCCAACATTTAATCTTCCAGGACTCTTCTCCGGGGTTGTTTGACTCATCCAAATACTTGTTGGGAAGGAAGAAAACCACCCATAGATCTGGGCCCATTTAAACTGAGACATAAAATCACATTGTTTGGTTTTTACCATTCTTCTTTCACCCACCTGGGGGGATTTTGATCCTTTTAACTCAATAAAAATCCAGAAAACTTTGCCCTGAAACACCAAAGACCCAAATCCTCTGAGCTCTAAACCTGTGTTTGATGCCACAGTGAGGATCCTTCACACTGTAAAATGTCGTAAGATCATCATGTGGGGAAAATTACACAAGATTTTGTCACCAGCCCCATTAAATTCCATTCTAAAATTAGGCGGCGTTATCATTTATTTCCATCTATTTCTAAAATTGACCACTTCATTGTTGATATTTCTGTGGGTTTCCTTCCTTCATCAAGGGAGCAAAAGAACTCTGAAAGCTCAAATTCCCAGACACTTCCAGAAAACCAAATCCGGAGCCTTCAAATTTTTTGTGTTTACCCAGCTGACCAAAAACCACCCCAAAATTTCAGTCCCTCCCAAAACAAAGAAAACAGAAAAGACTTGAAAATTCCATTTCTTATTCCCTGGCTCTTGGGGCTCCTGTCAAAAGGCACTCCCCAAGTTTGGATGGTTCAATATTTAATAGACCCAGGGAGAACAGGATGGTTTTGCATCCAGAGCTTGGACACGAGGAGCTGATCCGCCCTCTCCAGAGCTCAGCTCCAGCCTGAGGCTGGGAGGAGTCCAAGACTGGGTTTTATCCTTGGCACAGGGAGGTTTCCTCCCCTCTCCTTGCACAACAGGGCAGGGACGAGTCATCCTCGGCGCGGCTGAGGAACTCTGATAACACAGGACTCATCCTGAACTCCGATAACACAGGAGTCAACCCAAATTCTGATAAGACAGGGCTCATCCCCAGCTCTGATGAGACAGGGCTCATCCCCAGCTCTGATAAGACGGGACTCAGCCCCGAGCCTGTCGGTGCTTGTTAAACCAAGGCCCCTCTCCCGCAGCTGTTGGTAAACAGGATGAGCAGTAAACACGGACCTGGCTTCTGGATGAAAGTCTCCAACTGGCGCCTCTGGATAGAAACTCCAGAAATTGTTTCAGTGATAGCAAGTGGGAGCCACCCCTCAGCTTCAGGGGATCTCTGCCCAACAAAACCTCCTGGCTCCGTGACGGAGTTCAGGTGGAAAGTGAGTGAAAACACATTGGGAGTCCTGCCGGAATTCCATGGTCAGGCCGGGAATGGGAGGGAAAATGAGAAATCGGGGCTGTTGCGAAGCCGTGGTTGCATCCATGATTGCGCCATCCCGGTGCTCTGCACCCAGGTGCTCCCATCCCGCCTCAGGGAAGAGCCGGCGGAGCTCGGGATGCGTGGGGAGCTCGGATGTGTGGTCTCTGACCCAGCATTTTACTCACAGCTTACTCACGGGTGCAAGGTTTGCACAAGCAGCTTCCGTAGGCACCGATTTCCCATCACTGCTCCAGAGGCCAGCAAATAAAAAAGAGTAAACTATGAGAAAAACTGAAATTTTCAAATAGAAATTCTGTGTGGGGCATCTTGGGGTTGGCCAGAAAAAATGTCAGCAATGAAAATTGGTGGTGGCTGTGTCAGTGATGGTGGAATTAGGTGGGAAGTGAATGGACACCGGTAGGGAATCACAGAACCGTGGAACCACAGAATCTCAGAATCCCTGAACCTTAAAATCACAGAATCCCAGAACAGCTGGGGAGCAGGGTCACCTGGAGCAGGTGACGCAGGGACATGTCCAGGTGGGTTTGGAATGACTCCAGAGGGGGACACTCCAGGCCTTCCCTGGGCAGCTGTTCCAGGGCTCTGCCCCCCTCCATGGGAAGAAGTTCTTCCTCATGTTGAAGAAACCTTGCTACATTTTGGGGGAATTCACAGGCAGAAGCCAACACTTCCAAAAGCGGCCTGTGCCACCACCTGGGTTTGACAGGTCACTTCCCGGCCAGAGCCTCCCATGGTGGCCACGGATTTCATTATCCTGGTTTTATTCCTTCGGGAAATGAGCCCGTCAGAGAGAGGGGACCCTCAGCTCAGTTCTGGTACCTGCAGGTGTCTCACAGGGTGAAAACGACTTTAAAGACGTTTTCCAAGGACGTCCAACCAGGACTTTCTAAGAATTTGCCATTTTTCATGGCGAGGACCTGAGAACGGTGGGTTTTCTCCACAAGAGCCCCGTCCTGCCAAGACCAGTTGGGGAGGACCGGGCCTTGGGACCTCTCCTTCCTGCCAGACTCCGGGTGAGAGGTTTCGGGAGGACAGGAACCCCAAAACTCACCACCTTTGCCATCCATTTTGCAACCCTAAAAACTCATCGTGCCGTGAGGGTGAGACAGCCGAGCCGCCCACACGGTTTTCACTCGCAGCCCGTGAGGGGCAGGGCGCAATTAAAGCTGTGTAACACGAGGAAGACAATCCAGAGCCTGACAAGTCAATCAAAGAAATCGGGCTGAAGGAGCTTTTGAAGGTGGTGGGTAATTAGGGGTGCGGCTGTTTTGTAAATACCTTGGTCATTTTTCCCCAGGGGGTTATTGCATTTTCAGGAAGAGGCTTGGGAACTGTATAAAAGTCCTTGGAGGGGAGAGCAGCTCATTCACTCAGCTCCACTCCTCCTCCAGAGCCTTCACAGCCAAGGTAAGTCCCTGCTCGACCGCTAACCTTTAATTGCAATGAAAATTCTCTGAGCTGAGCTTTGCTCTGGGGGCATTTCCTGGGGTTATTGAGAGCCAAATACTTGGCTCTGTGGCTGGGGCTGTTTTATGCTTCCAAAAATTAGGACTGCCTGTGCTGAGAAGAAAAATTTGTCACCTGTAGTTATATTTGGATTGCTCCGGTGCTTTCCAGTATCCAAAGGACAAACTGGAAATGAATAAAAGCAAATAATGGGATTTGGGGATGGATGGGAGACAGCAGGCTGATCTTTCCTAAGACATCTTGGGGTTAAGATGGGAATTTTAATTGCATTTATAAGCCTGGCTCCTTTACGAAGCTCCTCTGAAAAAACACTTTGAGGAGTTGAAAGTATTAAAACGTCCTTCAAGAAATTTAGGAAAGAACAGAGAAGGCCGATTTAAACTGTGGAAGGAAGGAGCAGCAGGATCCTCTTCCATCTCAGCATCCCGGATGCTGCCTGAAATCCCAGCAATCCTTGGAAGGGGTTGGGACGTGCACAGAGGATTTTTCTCGTGCTCAGGAAATTGGGCCTGGAGGGAGCAGAGGGCACGAGGAGGGAGGAAGGCACGGGAATGTCTTCATTTTGGGCACCTGCCTTTGGAAGTGGATTTTGCCGGGGCTCTGCCACCAGTCCCGGCTGTGCCAGGGCCCCTCCAGGCTACGAGTTTTTGGGGTTCTTGCCAAGATGCCTCTTGGTGGTGCGGAATATCCTGGCATCCCACAGAGATTCTGCTCCTCCGGGATCATCCCAAGATACAGCCAAGGAAGAGCAGGGAAATGGCTCAAGAGAGCAGGGAAATGGCTCATGGAGAGCAGGGAAATGGCTCAAGGAAGAGCAGGGAAATGGCTCATGGAGAGCAGGGAAATGGCTCAAGGAAGAGCAGGGAAATGGCTCAAGGAGAGCAGGGAAATGGCTCAAGGAAGAGCAGGGAAATGGCTCATGGAGAGCAGGGAAATGGCTCAAGAGAGCAGGGAAATGGCTGATGGAGCCCAGCAGAAACAGAGTCCAGGGCTGCAGTGGGGACTCGTGAGGGTGTTCAGATCATCCAGACTAATCCAGCAGTGCGGGAATGAAGCCCCAAACTGGGGAAACTGGATGGGCAGAAAGGCAAATCCTGCTGGGCCCTGGTGGGCTCGTGAGCAGGGCAGGAGAATCCACAGCAGAGGAGGGAAAGAGATGGGAAAGGTGCCCTCCCTGCTCTAACTCCCAACTCCTCTCCTCCCCAGGTTTTCAACCTTCTCTCCAACCAGCCCAAAAATGTGCTCCCGTGAGAACAGAGGCTGCCACAGCTCCGAGAGCTCCTCCTGCCACGGCGGAGTCTCCTCCTGCCACGACAGCAACCGGTCCTGCCACGGCTCCGAGGGGGTCGTGTGCCATGAGGTGACCCCCGTGCCGGACGTGACCCCCGTGGTGGTGCTGACCCCGCAGTGCCCGGTGGCCACCGGGACGGGGCAGGTGCCCGTGGCCCAGGTTCCGTGCCAGCAGCAGCAGCAGCAGATCAAGCAGCCGGTGCAGTGGCCGCCACAGCAGCAGCAGAAGTGAAGGGCCCGGAGCTGCTCCTGTCCCCTGTCCCTGAGCTTGGACAGGCCCTGCCTCATCCCTCCAGCCCCTTCCCTCCTCCTGAGACCCCCCAAGTGGCATTAGTGCGGTGGAATTGGGATTTCTTCCCCCGCGCACGCGCGGGAATTCCGCGGTCTCTTCGTTCCCCGCTCCTGTCTCCAGTAGCAAAGGTGTGATATTAAAACCTAAAGCTCATCAAATGTGCTGGCGTCCTGGTGTTTTTCCACTGCTTTTCCTTATCGTTGGCATCGTTCCCAAGCCCGTCTGGGTTAAGGGGAGCTGCTTTTCACAGCTTCCTCCCCTTCCCGTGGCATTCCAGTGGCTGGGATGGCTCAGCTCTGCAGTCCCCACACCTTGGGCACCTGCCAGGCTGATTTCAAAAGCTGTCTGGGACTGAAGGTGCAGATCAGCATCTCTTTAATCCCAGCCCTTGGCTCGGTGCCTCAGACCCTCACAGGCACACTGGGAAGGCTTCGCAATTTGTTCACGGCGCGTGAGTACAGAGCAGGCTCCGTGTAGGAAGTCTGGAAATCCCTGATCTCCATAAACAGGAGGATACGAGCAGAGGAAGGACCACGCCACGCTCAATGTCCCTTCTGACCCCTGTAAATGGAGAATTTGGGGTTAGATCGGTGTTTTGTGCGAGGGAACCCTCCCTGCTTTGAAAATCCCATCGAGAGTCCCTGTTCCCTGCAGGAAATCCCGAAATCCCGGAATCCCAGAGTAACTGAGGTTGGAAAAGCCTTCTAAGGTCATTGAGTCCAACCTGGGCCTGATCCCCGCCCTGGTCACCCAGCCCAGAGCACTGAGGGCCACATCCAGGTGTTCCTTGGACACCTCCTGGGATGGGGACTCCAAACGTCCCTGGGCAGCCCCTTCCAACTCCTGACCACCCCTTCCAGGAAGAAATTCCTCCTGGTGTCCAACCTGAGCCTCTTGTCAGGGAGTTGGAGAGAGAGAGAAGATCCCCCTTGAGCCTCCTTTTCTCCAGGCTGAGCCCCCCCAGCTCCCTCAGGAGTTCTCCAGACCTTCTCCTGCTGCTCCAGCCCCTTCCCCAGCTCCGTTCCCTTCTCTGGACACGCTCCAGACCCTCAATGTCTCTCTTGAATGAGAAAAAACACTCCCAGTTCCTCCCAAGGTTTAAACTGACTTAAACCATAAAAGTTCTGAGCCCCGTCTTCGTAGATGTGAAAGGGAAAAAAAGGAATTTTAGACAAACAGATGGCCATGAAAATCAGCAGTTGGATTTCCCTGGGCTCTCTCCCAGAACCCACCAGGCCCTCGGTGGCTCTGCGGAACGAGAGCAGCACCGTGTGTAATGCACGAGATATTTAATTAGCCGTGGGTTTGCGCCGAACCTTTGAAAGGAACAAGAAACTTATTATTAGCACTTGTTTTATTATTACTCTTAATTAAAATAACGAGGAGCCTCAATCCCAGGCGCGAGGTCCATGATTGCAGGAGCGAAGAATGAACATCAGGGTCGGGAACGTGCGGCTCCAGCCTGGCACAGGGACATGAAGTGGTGCCAGTGCCAGTCCCCATCCCTCAGCACCCCTCGGGCAGTGCCAAACCCACCCTGTGCCAAAAGGGGTTGAAACCCAGCCAGGAGAGAGGCTCCAGGTTGGGTTTGAGTCTGACTGAAAACCTTTGTGGGAAAGGGAGATAAAATCTTCAATGCAATCCAAGGTTTCACCCACGCTCCCGGCTGAGCCGGAGCGATCCGGGTTGTGTCACTCGTGGAAGGGGAGGGTTTGGGAAGGGCCTGAGGAATGGAGATGGGGAATCTCTCCTGAGCTGGAGTTCTGTTGTCTCCGCACGCATCTGCAGAGTGAAGCAGGAAAGGCTGCAGGAAAGGCTGCAGGAAAGGCTGCAGGAAAGGTTGCAGGAAAGGCTGCAGGAAAGGTTGCAGGAAAGGCTGCAGGAAAGGCTGCAGGAAAGGTTGCAGGACTCCAGCAGGGAATTGTCCCCACCTCCCCCTGCCGCAAAGGGCGAAGGTGCCGGATCCCTGCAGAAAAACATTCCAGGGAAAATCTCTCCCTCTCGCACTGTTTACAGCAAACACAGATGGGCTCAGGCAGAGCCGAGTGTGCAAACACGGAGTCTGTGGATAATAAATGTTCCAGACCATTGGTGAAACCCCCCCAGTCAACAAGAGGGGAGTGGCAGCCCTGCTGCTCGGCTCCAGCTGCTCATCCCACACTTTATGGGGCTGGAAGCTTCCACAGTGAGCTACTCCTGGAGAATGGGGGCTTCGCCCTCTCCTGACATCAGACATTTCTGTTTCCTGCCCTCAGTTCGTGAAATTTACATCTGAAGCCCTTTTTTTTTTCGTTTTTTTTTCCCTCCTCACCTTTCTCACGCGACAGCAAATCTCCTCCCACACGTGCCCAAAAATCCCAAAACCAAAACCTTGCAGGGAAGTGTTCATGGGTTCATTCTGTGCACTGGGACACCGAAGCTCGGCTGGGAATGGACCGGTTTGAGGGATCCCAGTGAGTCAGCAGAGCATCACCCCAAATCCCTCGTGCCTCACGCCTAATCCCCAGTGCCATCCCGATGTTGACACATTCCTGCCTTTTATGGGACAAGAAGATGTAATTGATGGGTCAGATGGGCATGACTTGCACCCAGGCATGGAAGACCAAAGTTCACCCGTGATTCACGGGAAAATCCAGGTCCCAAAGTGTCTCCTACATCACATTGTTGTGTTTATGTTCCTCTCGAGCTTCATCCCTGTCTCATCATCCCTGAAATCCTTCCAGAAAGTGCTGGAAGCAGGACAGCAGCAGCAACACTTTGTCCTGGCTAAATTAAAGAATTCTGAGTAAAATCAGAAGGGAAAATAACCAAAAACACTTCTGGGAGGGTGAGCAGGACTTGGGCCATCCTGGAGGTGTCCAAGGAACGTCCGGACGTGGCACTCAGTGCTCTGGTCTGGTTGACAAGGTGGGGATTGGTCAAAGGTTGGGCTCAGTGGCCTTGGAGACTTTTTCCAACCTCAGTGGTTCTGGAAATCTGGGATTCTGTTCACCTCAAACCCTCCTGTCCCGGGACTTGATACCATTAACCCCAACACCACGTTGCAGAACCAGACTAAAACAGCACCTCAAGGCCCAGGTTGGGTTTGCTTGGCCAGGTTTTGGTGGATGGGGATCCACAGAGGTGGCAAGGCCTGTGGGGCCATGGACAGGAGC
>VZRS01004095.1:3057-18720 GCA_013398055.1 Ifrita kowaldi
TGTGCGGCCATGGCGGGGACTCGCGTGGCGTTCCTGTTCCTGCTGGCGTCGCTGCCCGCCCTCAGTCCCGCGGGCGCGTCCCGTCGCTCCGGCCGCAGCAGGTGGGTAAGGGATGGGCTTCAGCCGCTGCTGGCGCCGGGCCGGGCCGAGGCGGGCCAGGAGACGCCGGGCCCGGGCTCCCGGAGGGGACTGTGGCTTAGCCGCCTGGGTTTCGTCGTGGTGTTGCCGCGCCGCCGGGCACGGGGACAGCTTAGCGGTGGGCCGAGGACTGGGAAAGGCTTCCCGGGGCCGACAGCACAGTGGCTGAGGTGAAGCGAGGCTTGCTTACTCCGTGATGAGGCAGCTGGCGGTGGGAGCTAGGAAGTCTGGGCTTAAAGAAAAGGGACTTCGGTACGCTGTGAGGAGGCGGTCAAACAAGTACAGACCGCGAGATGCTGTCAGTGAGGAAGACGGTCTCAGCCATTAGAGAGCAAAATCTGTCTTTGCAGATTACAGTTGTGATGAGGACCGAGAGGAGCTGTAATGTATGGGCACTGATTTTGTTTTTAATCACTCTTTCTTCCAGGGAATGTCAGAGCGATTTCTAATTATTCTAATAGAGTGTCCACAAAGTTACTACAGTGACAAGAGAGGCTTTCTGTAATTGATTTATCAATGCAGATTGTACAACAGCTCACCTAAACTGATGAAAAGTCATACTGTATTTTGTTGTTGGCATTATATAATGTCAAATACGAAGTTATGCAAGTATAGTCCATTTTATAGTTTGCCGGGCGGGGGCGGGGCTTGTCTTTACAGGTCTCTGAGTGAAGTGTGTGTGGAAAAGTCACTCATTTTCAGAAGTAACACCCCTTATCCTACAGACATCGTTTCTGATCCTGGTGGACGTGATCCGCTGTTCTGCGTGCAGCTGAGTGACTGTAAGCAATCTTCACACGTTTTGTTCATAGGTTGCCTGTGCTTAGGGAATATTTTTTTGAACGACACCTTATAATTGTTGCTAATTATTTTGGCTGTTACAGTTCCAGAGAGACCATAGCGAATCCGGGTCTGATCACCAAAGACAAAACAAAGAAAAAGATTATTGCACTCTTATTAAGGGTAGGGTCTCTGGCTGAGCACAAATAAGTCTTTATCAATTGCTTATGTATCTGAGATACCTTACATAGTTGGCTACACATAGAGCAGCAGATACGGGTTGACGTTTGAAGTATCTCACTACTATAATTTTCAGAAAGTGTTTTCTTACTGTGTCTTGGATTCTTTATTATATGTGCTTACTTTCATCCTTTCTTCTCTGCTGGTGAAGATTTTTTTCACTGGTAATCATATATCCTTGTAGGATATGCCATTAACATTCTTTTCTTTTTCTGCTTTCCACATTGTACTTCATTTGAGTGATTCAGTGTCCAGTTCCTGGCATTCAGTGCAATTGCTGTGGTCTCACATTTGAACACTTAGCATCTTCTCTTTTGAGTTATGTGTCTGGGAGTTGTGACCCACAGTTCCATCTGCTTCTGACCTAAATCTTTGAGTATTTTAGGTTGGGAGGGGCTCAGGAGGTTAAGAGGTACAACAGCTAGTCAAAACAAGGTTAGTTTTTTTATTACCTTGTCCCTCTTTCAGCAACAGATGTTGCCTGAGTGTTTTGCATACGGGGAAGAACAAAGAAATTATGAGAGCCTCATGATGTATAGTGTGATAGGTAGTAGTGCTATAACTTTACCCATTCCAATTTTCAGTAGATCTCACAGTAAAAATGGATTTAGATGAGGGTTTAACCACAGCTTAAAGTGCTGTCAGGCTCCTGGGCATTTCAGCCTGTAACTTAGAATCTAAATTTTACCCTTGTCCCACACCACTCATAGTATCCTAAAAGTAGGATTAAAAGGATTCTGAATTTTTAATGTTATCCACAGAAAGGATCATCTGTGTCCAGATTGATGGCACCAGATTTTTTTTTAGCCATTTGATATTTGGGCCCTGTATCTATCACATGATTAGGCCCACTGAACAGGCCTAAACAGTTGACTGCATGTATATGTTAGTTGTAGTACACCTGGGAACGGAATTCACTGTTCACACGGCCTTTTCCTTTTCTGTGCTTATTGTTGGAAGGACGTATGGGGAAGACTTTAATTGGGAATCTCCTGAAGGATCATAAAGTTTTCTAGTAGAAACAGCCTTCTCCCTAGTGGTCTTTCCCATGGAAATATAGGAACACATACATTTTCATCAACTGATTGTGGCAGCAGATTTTCCAGGATGGTGTGATGAGCTACCACTGCCAGAAATATAATCGAGCCCTAATGAATTATTATGGCCAGTGAAAATGATGCACAGGTCGACTTCACCTTGTTGAAATCAATTGCTAGCAGATTAAATTGTCTGAAATTTTATTTTGCCTTTTTCTACAAGATTAAATAGCTTTTAGTATCTGAACTTAAGCACTTTGAATATCTTAAGTTTTGCTGCAGATTTCCTTCCAGTTTTCAGGTATATTTTGCATTATGTAATGTAGTTAACCTGTGGTAGCAAGTATTCAGCTTTGATAATGGAAGAGTATGTGAAGAACTGGATCCCAAATCGATTAAATGGCTATGGGTAGCACAACTGCAAATGTTTTCTTTTTCAGTCTCCCTCAAGTGATTATTAGGCGAACTGCTCTACGCGCCTATTTTTGTGAACCTTGCAAGGGCTTAATATTCCTTTGGCTTTTATCTCCTTGAAAGATTTATTTGACTGCTTAATTAATGGTGTATTTGGGTATTAAAAAGCTTTTGTTTCTGCTAGCTGTGCTGTACATCTGAGCATCTCCTTTGCCCTTGAACAGCAGAATTACATTGAGAGCTTAAGGTTCTTTTTATACTCTTTTTTCTTTTCCCCCCCAAACCTTACGTAAATTTTTTGGTACTATTGTAATTGAGAATGCTGCCTCTTGTTCCTGTTGTCAGTAGGATATGTCATCCTTGAATCTTCTAAGTTGCTTTCTTTGGATGTATTGAAAAGTTATTCATATTAGGATGAGTATATGTAGTACGCCTTTAATAATTTACCATTTTATAACAGTGCTTTGGCAGTAGTAATTTAATACATTATAGCATCGTAACCAAATCATTGAATACCACCAGGTCAGGAAGGTATAAGTGATACTGTAGGATACCAACAGAAAGTCTGTTTTTTTAGGATGCCTATTGTCTATTCATACTTATCTTGAGTATTACCAGCCTTAATTATTTTGAATCCATTTAATGTTACTTTTAGTGAACTCACAAATGGGCTGTGCTTTGCAATTCAAATGTCATGTGTATCTAATTTGGGCATTTTATGGAAATTACAGCACATATTATGATAGCTGTTAAGGAGTCTTCACGCTTTTTGGAAAGTCACTTTGTGTATTAATATCTGTTTCACATGAACCATACAAATTAGTACTCATGACATCATCCTGTTTGTAGATCATACTAGCCTATTAGAAGTGTTACTATGGATTAATTATTATAAGGCACCAGCTAGCTTACAGTTACTGAAGTTATTGCTTTCAAAAATATTGGCACAGTATTTCTTGTTATCTTTTCTAGTAACTTAATATTGGTGGATTTCTTTTTTTTCTCTTTTCAAAATCTAGCAAAGCTGAACTATTTTCAACAGCCACGGGATATCAAAGAATCCAATTTTGTGGAGTTCTTAGAGAAGTATGGCAGTCACTCTTTCTTAGCACCATCACAAGTCCAGCCTTCGTTCTCTGCTTTTTACCGTGTGAGTTGAAAGAAAATAGCAATCAATTTGCATGTATACTTTTACTAAAGCTGTCTGTAATGATGTCTAATGAGAACAGATTGAAAGATTCTTATTTTGTACCTAGAAGTCATATTATCATATGGTCATAGCATATCCTGAGTTGGATGGGACCCACAAGGATCATCAAGTCCAGCTCCTGGCCCTGCACAGGATGCCCCAGCAATCCCGCTTTGTGCCTGAGAGCGTTGTCCAAATGCTCCTTGGGCTCTGTCAGCCTTGGGACTGTAACCATTTCCTGAGGAGCCTGTTCAGTGCCCCACCACCCTCTGGGGGAAGAACCTTTTCCTATCCAGCCTAAGCCTCCCCTGACACACTTCCAGCAATTTCCTTGGGTCCTGTCCCTTGTCACAGAGAGCAGAGATCAGTGCCTGCCCCTCAGGAGGAAGCTGCAGAGTGCAATGAGATCTCCCCTCAGTCTCCTCCAGACTGAACAAGCCAAGTGACTTCAGCCATTCCTTGCATGGTTTCCCCTGGAGACCTTTCACCGTCTTCGTAACCCTGTTCTGGATGCTCTCCAGTAGCTTTATGGCTTATGTTGTGGCACCCAAAAGTGCCCTCAGGGCTCAAGGTGAGGCCATACGAGCATGCAGAGCAGAGTGGAACAATCGCCTCCCTCTAGCAGCTGGTGATGCTGAGTCAGATGCACCCCAGGACACAGATGGCCCTCCTGGTTAACAGAGCACACTGTTGAACTGTTTATCTCTCAGTACTTTCCATTCTTTAGTGTATAAAAAGTTTCTGGTCAGGTTCCTTGTATTTAAGAGGTTGGACAACCTTTTAGATAAAACTGGGTGTACATGAAGAAACACAAATTTGTCTCTTACCTTTGGCCTTAGTATTCCACAGTAACTTTGTGATTTCTCCAAATTGTCTTTTCAGGCTGGTGATCCAATCCTAATCTACTTTGATTCATCATCTGTACTGAGCACGCTCAGACAGCCAGTAAAAACAGGAGCCAGTGGACTTTGTGTTGATGGAAATCCTGCTGGTTAGTAAAGGGGGAAGAATAGCTTACGGTGGTTTGCTTCTGTTTTATCTGTTGTCATGTCTTAACTCACCCAGGCTTCCTGGACAGTAAAAGCACAAGCTGTACTCGGATTTTTGCCAACTTGAGCAAGAGCTGCATGACTGACCCTGCCCTAGATGCTGCTTCCTATTACCGTGACTTCACTGTGCTAAAGGTGTATTTCATATTTCTTGCTTTTATTCAAAATCTTAGTTGTTTGACTTTGCATTGCTTCCACTGGGACTTCAGGTAACTGTAAAACTGAAGGTCATCTGGTATGTCGTCCTTGATCTCGCAGTTGTTGAGGCCTTCTTGCTGGGAAACCTGTTAAAAATGTCACGACTGGTGAGAATCCTTCAATTCAAACTACTTTCCAATAAATTTCCGTTATTAGCAAATTCTTAATGTATGTAACAGGTACTTCGTCAGTACTTCATAGTTCTAATGGTTTATCTAAAACTCTTTCACATTTTAAACAGATTGTTTATCGAAGTATTCCTGTCTGTTCCATCGGCCTGATCAACCAAGCAGTACATGTTCTCTGTAAAGAATTAGGGTGGTTTTTTTACATAAAGTGTTATCTCTAAAATCATACTGAAGGGCCCCTTGTTAATATTAGCTCTATTTACATCCATATCGATTTCTCTACTATTTATCCTGACAGTAATTTCAAAGTGACCAATTTACTGTTCTGGGTTCATCCTACTGGTCTTACTGAATGCTTATATGAAAATGTCTCTTCCCACCTTGTAGAATTTTTCTGGTTTTCCAAGAGAAAACAGTGTTGTAAATATGAACACTTATAAAGGCTGATGACTCATTTAACCTTTATATTGGAAATCTAAATCTACATAACTGTAGTAGAGAGTATTCTATTGATCAGATTTAATTCATGTTTTCAGGGCTTTCTTTGTTACTGTTGCCAAAATTCAGTTTTTCCTTAACTAGACGCTGAAGTACTTACTTGATTGCAGAAGATGGAGTTTCAGGAGTGGATCAGAAATATGATACTCAAAAGTATCTGCGTTCTGCAGGGCATTAGCAGGGCCAAGTTTAAATTTGTCTTTTGGTATTTTAAAATGTCTTCTGTGGACTGTGTCTGTGATTTATAGATTACAAAGTGATGACAAGTTTTCACATCTGGAATAAACAAAGTAATTTTGTCAATATAATAGTCAGGCTCTTTTGTAATGATTTTATGGCTTTAGTCACTTGCAAACACAGCAATTTACTTAGCTTTTTATTGGTATTGTAAAACGGTTTGTTTCTTTTCCACAGGTCCCAATTAATGACACCATCGTGCAGCCCATGAAGGTCAGCCTCTGTTGCCAGTGAAAAGAATTTCTGCTTCTGAAGGGAAAATGGGAATGTGCTGTGTCTGAGACAAGAGTAGGACAAAGTAGGACATTTGGAAGAAAAAGGACATAAAGGTGTATTTTTAAGTGAATGGGCATAGATAGGACTAAAGTCAGGCAGGTAGCTTATTTTCTTGGAAAAAGATTGGGGATCTGGAGCAGTGTGATGTGCCCCTAGATCACAGCTACAGCAGGGAGGTAAATCTGACTTGGATGGAAAAGCTGTGAAAAAGAGTGAAAAATGCACACTCCTTTAAAACAATTACTAATTGTTAATATGCTTACCGTCTCCAGGTAAATGTCACCGCAGTCTCACCACCTGGAGCGCCCCACATGAAAGACAACACATGCACCAATGTTGTTTCTGAGGTACGTGAATCTTCTTTCCTGTTAGAGCAGCTTAACACAAGCTTAAAGTCATTGCCCTATTACCTTACTCTGTCTCTGCTTATTCTCTAAATTATACTTTCAGGTGATCTATGAGATAGAATATAGTGGCACAAGTGGGATTCAGAGTGTTTCTGTCCAGTTCAAAGTGAGCAACATCTCTGGAAACTCCAGATCCTCTCTGCAGCAGCACTTCACCATGCACTTCTGGGTCAGTATCCCCATCCTCCCTGGAATTTTACGAAGTTTGTAGTCTGTAGCTTGTGACTCATTTTGGTACAGATGAGACCTGAAAACGTTAGACCAGTGTCACTGTGGTATAGTAGTAACAGAACCCTGGGGTGCAGATGGTGGTTGAAGACAGGAGGGGAGGCATTTCTGGTCTCAAGTAAACCATGCTAGTAGAAAAATCCAGGCTCAGCTCAAGCACGCAGTCCTTCATTGCACAAATTTCAAGGAGCTGATTATTTTTATATGACTATTTTTGCTCTTGGTTTGGTTTGGTTTTAGGTGTTTTTTTTGTTTGTTTGGGCTTTTTTTGGTTGGCTTGCTTTGGTTTTGGGCTTTTTGGCCTTTTTTTGTTGTTTTTGTTTTTGGTTTTTTTTGTTTTTTGTTTGGTTGTTTGCTTTGGGTTTTTTTGTTTTGGGTTTTTTGGGGTGTGTTTTTTTGGGTTTGGTTTTGTTTTGTTTGGGGTTTTGGGTTTTTTTTGAATTTTTTGGCGGGTTTTTGGTTGTGTTTGTTGGGGTAGAAGGGAAGAGGATAAGTCAGCAGCATGGCCTTGTGAAAGAAGGGGTTGAAGCTAGGGCTGTATCTGATGTGTTCAGTGTTTGTGAATGAAGTTGCTAAATTTATTCCAGGTACTTGCTTAACTTCACTTGCGCAGCAGGGAAGGAAGTTACTTTGGAGGGGTAGAAATCTGGGAAATACTAATGTGTGTTAAGTTCACATAAATCATGTTCCATAGAGGCAATGTAAAATTGGGTAAGTGGTGACCTCAGGGGCTGAAAAATGTGCAGTGTAACCTTGTTGGAGTTATGCCTAGAGGCTCTTGCCATACAACCATTTAGAACTGGAATGGTCCACTAAGAATCAGGGTCAAGGCAGGGTTTGTTCTGCAGTTCTTCTGTAGAGTTGCCCAGACTGATCTGTTCACTTCCTCAGAGACAAATGTTGAGCAACAGCAATTCATTGTATTAAGAGCTTTCCAGGTATTATCCACATTTCAGGATACTGTCATTTAGTTTACCTCCTGGACTGCAAATGAAATTGGCCAGGTAAGAAAGAGGCCTTGGAAACAAATAGTTTAAGTAGTGTATAATAATCCGTCATTCAAAAAACAGCTTACATTTATGTTTTTGAGAATGTGAATTTGATCTTTGGAGATGACCAGATGTCATTGGTGCTAATATTTTCATCTTCTATTTCTTCCCTTTGCATCTCTGTAGACCAGGACTCTTTCTCATACGTTGCCTAGAAGTGGAAACCCTGGCTATATCAGTGGAGCACCACTGTTGATTGCAAACAGTGGTGCCATGCAACATGTATCCTTTTTCTGCTATGAGTTTTTGTTTATCACTGTTTTTTTTTTATTTCTGGTACTCCACTATCTGGACTTTTATAGTCCCCTGATAGGGATAAGGAGGAATGTGGGGTGAGTGGATTGTTAAATACAAGATGAGTGTTGTATGTTGTCTGTTTATACTTTTGTTTGGCTTCTTGATGTGAAGTCTGTCAGATGAGCGTATTATGGAGTGAAAGCGATGGAACTTGTTCACAGTTCCTCAGACAAATAGTACGGTTTGGAAGGAATATGAGAACAGGCTGCAAAATCAGGTAACAACACACTCTGCAGTCACCCTTCCTGAGAGTCGGAAGCTGTGGACTCACTTAGCATGTTGTTCTGTAGTCCCTCGTGTAGTGCTGTGGAGCCTAGGTCCTTCCCTGAGGTCACCAGTGAGTCTCTACCGATCTTTCATATACTCCTAAGAGAACTTGAATATCGGAAGGATGGTGGACTGCTAGAATAATATGAACATTGTGAAGGTCTTCTGGGACATTTTGAGGCTGTAGTCTGGCAGTATATCTTGGGCAAGAGTAGAGTTGAGGAGTGAATCTTAAAAAGTGGTTGTTTTGAGGATTTGGATCGTTCTTTTGACAGGGCAAGTGTAAGACCACTGATGTGATAAGATGGCTAAAGAGCTGTCAGTTTTCCTTATCATGCATTACCTTGCCATATTTTTCTCCTCTCTCATTGCAGAGAGGATTGAAATTGCATCTGTTTAATACCAATACTTGTTGACTCCCTATAAGGGCAGAAGAAATACTTATTGCAAAGAAAGGATGTTGATAGCGGTTTGGGGTTTTTTTTGTCCTGGAAATCACTTTGGAAAAGATGTTATTTTCTCATTTCCAGCCTATCCCCAATAGTGGAAGACAGTAACTGTAGTTACATGCAGCAGAAGTTATACAAGGCTTTTCAGGGGATGAACCGAACAGAAGACTTTGCTATAACTGGCAGTGCTCATTCAACCCAGACGGAAGAGTGGATGACCGTTCTGGTTCAGAACTGCAGCGTGCAGGTAATATGAATGCAAAAGGACCATCTGTAAATATTTTTCCTTTCGTATCTTTTTACTACCTTGGGGAGATGGGCTTATCTGGACTTTTTATGTATAATGATACTATGACTCTCAGAGGTCTTAATACCTGTAAGCAGTCATTATACCCTAATAATATGGTACTTAACAACAAAAAAAACCCAAAAAAACTCTAACAAAACCTGACAGATTTCCTATCTCTTGAATGCTGTTCCTGCTATTTAAATGGGCAAAAAGAGTTTAATACCGAATCCAGTGTTGTATTACATAGTTTCTGACAGCCTTTTGGAACTGATAGTAGCTGCTTACTTCCTATTATTATTATAATCCTTTTTTGCTTTTCCAGAATAGGGAATAATTTTATAGGGATATTTATATCCTGTTATATTACTCAATAAGGTTAAAGTTTGTGAACCAATTGTATTGTAATAATTGTTAATCTGTGAGGGGATGGCTAAGTGGAATGTGAAATCCAAGTGGTAAAGCTGAGACAAATTCTAATTGGAAATGAGATGACAGTGAGATGGATGTAGCTCCAAAATGGGTGGTTGACCTTACCAGAAGTTACGGAGTTAGTGCTGAAGTGATTGATTCGGGTTCTGTGACCTATATTATCCAAAACATTAGACTTTGACCATAATGGTCCTTTATCACTTTTAAAATACTTTATTAAGTTGATTGGGGTATATTTTATTTTCAGGCTGTGAATTGCACTTCCTGTTGTATGGTTCCTGTGACCCTGGAGATACAGATATTGTGGACTAAAGTGGGCCTCCTGTCCAACCCACAAGCTCAAATACTGGGTGCCCGGTACTTTTACCAGTGTCACCCCCTCAAGGTATGGAATTAAAAACCCTCCCTCGCACACAGAGGTAATTAAATGGGGTTTACAGGTTATTTAAGAACCAAGGAGTCAAATGATCTTGAAACTAAGTAAGTTGAGATTTATTGAATTTTAGCAGTTGTCTGGCTGCAATGGCAGCCTTCCATAGAGGAAGGTTGTTTTGTGGTCTTTTCAGTACTGTCCTCACTCAGTTGCATAACTGGAAAAGGTACCTTCTTTCCAACCCTAAATGACTTCCTGCCACTTAAGGACTCAGTCTGTAAACTTTCAGTTATGGTTGGTATAAAGTTGTAGTTACAAACATTCAGTGACTCCATGTTTACTTAGTTGTCTCTTAAAGCCTTGATAGGGAATTTTAGTTGAGTAATATTTCAGAGACTCCACAGAATGCTGATAATCTGTGCAAGAAGATATTTCTGTTCCTCTAGAGCTTCTGGAATCACCAACAGGTAGCTGAGGCAGTGACTAATGCTGATGGCAGCATATTTGAAGAATTGGGGAGGAAGGCTGTAAGCCAGAAAGAGGGTATTCAAGGCCAGTTTGGACAAAGTTCTGAACAACCTGGTCTAGTTGAAGGCACCCTTGCTCATGGCAGAGGGCTTGAACTAGGTGACCTTTAAAGGCCCCTTCCAGCCCAGACCATTCTGCAATTCTGTGATGTCAACAGGGACGTGTCAGCTAACACGTCCACAGAGGATAATGACTATTCTTTTCCAAGCCTGTGTCAGTGGATCCCATTGTGATTTTTTTTTTTTTTTTTTTGACATCGCATAGTCTTTTGGGCAGTAGGTGTATTTCAAGGTTTTCACTTCTCTGTGTGGGCTTTAGGGGGAGCAGCTGACACCCACCTGGGCATTTTCATGGCTGTGAGATATGACATGGAAAGTATCTGTCTGATCTGTTAACACTCTTTGAACTTCAGACTCAGTCTAAATGAGATTTTACACGCTTGTTTGAATGCGTCTCCTGGTACCCCTTTGTTCGCCCGTCTTGCAAAATACATGAAGAGAAGAGGATAGGAAAATGTTAACCATGTGAAACTCATATTGCCCTGAGGCAAACTGACACCCGTACCCCATGAAAATATTTTTTAAATCACCTGTTACGTGGCTTCATTAACAAAATTTCTGTCTGAGGAAGAAGACTTGCATTCCTAGTAAAAGTGCAGAGTGCAAATCCCTCCGTAAGAATTAGCTAATCAAGAAGAATGAGACTCAGATTTGATTTGCTTGAGCAACTGATGCTCATTACTTTAGAGCTTTATTGCAAAGCAAATGGTAAGAAAGCAAGTTTCTGGCAGGAAAAAAACCCGTGCCAATAAAATCAGTACTGACTTCATCAGTGACAATCCACAAATTAGGATTGTTAGTAAAGACATTTTAGCAAAGGACCAACTTGCTCTCTGGCCAGCAGTTATGAATTGCAGCTATTTGTAAGCATATAAGACTGCACATTACTTTCCAATTATGTCACTTCCCAGCTTGAGCCTACAGATTCTCTATCTGAGAACTATCCTCTAGTACCTTTAATTATTCTTTAGAGAAACCTTTCTTTATTTAGACCACACTGCATCACGGGAAAGTTGCCTAAGTAACTGACCAGAAAACGGAGAACCCTGGGAAGACATCCCGATTTCCACATCCATCCACAATATCTAGTCACAGTTGTACTTAAACTTCCTGAAAATACAGGACATTTTTAAATGATGTAGAGCTCTACAAGAGCATGCTGGAATTTGCTGGTGGTTGCCTTCTCCCAGCTGTTCTGGAGGGGTTGTGTATGGGCTTTTTTCCCTGCTCTAATCTCTCTGTTTTTAAGGCAGTTTTTGAAAGTCCAGACACTAAATCAATCATCTTGAGGCTTCTTGTTGACTAAAGTGATTTGGCCTATCATGTGTTTGCTCATTGGTAGGAGAACTTCTATCCATCAGAAGTGATGGGGAAATTCTACTTGTAACTGCTCAGCAGTGGTAAGTTGTGACCGAGGGCTGATCTGGCATGAAGGGCAAGAAGGGGTTAAACTCACTGGAAGCAGGAATGCTAGGACACCTTGCAAGCGAGTGAAGTTTCCGGGTGATGAGAGAAGAAACAGCCTCAGCATTGTCTTGCAGTCATTCTAGAATGGGAACTGCTCAGGGGCCACCTTTGGGCAGCAGAGCAGGCCTGGGGGATGGACCCACAGCTGGCTGACGTGCCCCATGCTGATGCTCTCAGGATTGGTGCTGCTGGTGCAAAGGTGCACAAGGAATCTGCTCATGATGCTTCTTTGCAGACTCCATGTAGAACCATGTGCTGCAGTAGGACTGTACCCATTGTTTATTTTATTTTTCTTTTTTATTTAAGCACTGAAGTATTTTTTAATTCACCTTGAGGGATACCACAAAAGTCCCCAACAGGAGTCTCAGCATTTTTGTCTTAAGAGTCACGAACTCTATCTTGCAACTTTTTTGAATGCTTCCTACAGAACTTCACTCTAAAGGCAATCTTTGAAATTCTTCTCAGGGAAGTGAATGAGGTGGTAATTTCACAGGTTGGCTTAAACCAGTGCAAGCACAGAAGGTATGCTGCCAGTAAATTCCCTCTCAGTGTTATAGCATGCAGCGCTGGCAAGTGGGGCAGGGAGTGAGGTTGATCTTTTGGCAGCAGCATGGTCTTAAATCAGCCCAAGGTAGCCATGAAACTCCATGTAGCTCAAAGATTGAGTGTATTAGTTTTCTTGCAGCATTCTGTTAAAACAGAAAAGAACTGAGGCCTTAAAAGTTCAGTCCCCTGTTTGATCTTCACTGATCTGTCTCCTTCCTGAAACAACATCCTAAAATGTGAGCAATAAATTTATTATTGTATTGGGTCCCTGCTTTAATTTATTGATATTTTATTGATAGGATTGCATCTTGTGGCAGTTCTTTCTGGTAGCAAGCACTTGTCCAAAGAGCCAGGTGATCCTTTATAAAAAACAAAGCTAGCTTTGCATCTGTTCTTATTACTAAATAGCTGGTATGTCTTTCCTCTGAGTAGAAGGCTTACTATAGCAGAGCTTGAGTCACTGCTGCCATTTTGGAGATCTGTAGCATACGATGCACAGTAGCTACTGATCTTTACTATACCCTGAATTCACCTGCTAAGTGTCAATTTTGGGAAAGAGGGGTTACTCCTCTGAAAACTTAGGACACTTAACTCCTGCCATCCCAAAGACATTGTGCTTGCCAGTCATCTACAGTGAGTCCCCATTAGAAAATTGAGGATGGTTATGCCTTTTGCATTAAGACTGCTAAACTCTTTTTGCTTCCCTTCTTGTTGCAGTTTCTAAATGTAAACACGGTACCTGTGACAACTGTCGTTACCTTCACTGACATGACGGATTGGCCAGAACCTCCACGAGGCCAGCCGCAAATGCACTGGAAACTCCCATTTGACATCTTTTTCCCATTCAAGGTAGCACTGAATGTAGAAAGAAGTTACAGAGGTGATCTGGCTGGGTATTTTTTGTTGATTCTAATAATGTCTAGTATTTTCTGCTTTTGAAAATAGATGGAGCCTGTACTTAAAGTTTGTTGAGTGAATTGATACATTCAGGGTACGATTCAGATGATGGGCTTTTGTCTTCAGGTTTTTATACCGTGTCTATGATATCTATGTGCCTTCTGTTATGGGATTAAGCCATGCAGACGGCTTGTCCTCTCATGTCCATGTTCTCTGTATGTACCATCTGTGAACGTCACTGCAGCGACACACTTGAGAAATGTAGGGATCCAAAGACATTGCATTAATGAGGGACAAGGAGGAAGATGTTAAAATGATTAGTCCATGTTCCCAGAAACCAAGAATGCTCTCTAAACCAAGGAGTATGGAGAGAGGAGAAAAGTTCAATCAAAGCATTTTGGAGCTGCTTTCAGTTAGCTCCCTGTTGGAGAAGCACCTGATTTTTCTATGTGGAACTAACCGAACATATAAAATACAGGAGCCCACCCGGGTGGCCTGAATTCTTATTTTATGAGTAGACATGTGTGCCAGTCACTCCTAACCTGTCCTTGTTAGATGATGACAGCCACGCCTCTGTGACACTTTTTGAAACTTGCTTTTCTGTGTATTTCCAAATACAGGTATTCAACTGAAATTTTCATGGTTTAATCACTGTTTAAATTAGCAACAGCGTTGCACAAAGCAAAGTGATTGAAAATGCCACGTACTCTGAAATACAGTTGGATTTTAGTGGTTTGTCAAAACATCTTCCTTTCTGATTTTCCCCCCACCCCTGGAAGAAATGGGCCTGAATATAGTTTTTTCTAGACAAGAAGCATTCTCTTGTGGCTCCGGATAGGAACTGAACTGAAAATGATAACCACTAAAATTCTAGTAGCACATCAGAGAGAGTTGTGAATAGTTCTAAAGCTAAAAAATTGATTATTTTAGGAAAACTTGTAGATGTATTATGAGACTGAAGCTTGCTGCAATACCTTACCTCTGGCTCAGTCTCTGGGACCAGGATATAAGTTTATTGTTTTTGAAGTTAAAGGTGTTGTTCTGATTATCTAGTCTGCCCCATAACCATCACACAGGAAATCTGCTCAATTGTTCCAGGAAGCTGTTGGATGAAAGAACTTTTTTCTTAGCAAAAGATTTATTATATCTTAAATTCTTCAGATGATGGAAAAATCTGCCCCATCTGATGCCAAGTACTCCAATGGAATCAATAAGAGTCAAAAATATTTAATAAAATGTATTTGTTGCTTTTGTACCTATACTGTACGTAGCAACTCTATTGCTCCTCCTCATTACAAACTTAAAAAAAGAGTGTAAAAATAAACTGAAAAACTTGTAATTAGTCAGGATATCAAAGGAGATAACACAAATAAAACAAAACCCATCTAAAAGCTTCTGGGTTAATGTCACATATTTATCTTTGTGATTGTTTGCATGGTTTATTAGCTGGGAACGAATTCCATGCAAGTGTCTGCTGCTTCCATTGATTCCTATTCTGGGGCAGCCCAACCGAGCTGGTGTGAACATTGAGAACTGTGTGCATTCCAGTATTACACAGGGCTGTACTGTTACACAGTACAGCAACAACCTTTGATTTTTTGTAGATGTGGCTTCTCCGATGTGCCTGTAATACTTTTGAAAAGCTTTTATCAAAACACATTTGTAGTGTGTCCCATGTCCTCTCATGTCCCTAATTTGTGGAATCCAGGAAATTATTTTAGAGGTGACAGTATCTGAATTACAAAGGGTTAGCTGGAGAAACTCCCCATATGCGACATGTAAATGCCAAATGTGTCAGGATGGGGCTTGAATGAAAAGGATCTAGCATCCTTATTTTCTACACTACTGAGGTAATTCAATTAGGTATGACCACAGATATACTGTTTACTCCATGGGCTGCAAATACATGAAGTGCTGTAAGAATGCATCACCTTATATTGTAATTATCTGCCATACCTCTAACATACCTCCAACATACCCTATTTTCTAGCTCATCTTTGGCTCCATTCACATTTTGTCATAGCAAGAAATAGAGCTGGAAAGAGCCTTGTCCATAACCTGGTCCAGCCTAAATTAAGGCATGTTCAAATTCTAGCCACGCAACAGTGATGCTTGAGGCTTCAGAATCTGTAGTTTCCTGTAAGAGTGCAATTTCGTGTCTACTTTGTCATGTTGTGTCGTCCCCCCCCGTATC
>VZRS01004095.1:18746-77364 GCA_013398055.1 Ifrita kowaldi
GAAATAGCCTGTGTTGCAATTCGGTGTTGGGCAACGTTATGACACTGTTACACACAAGGCAGCCTCGTATGTCAGATGAACAGGATTGAGTGTTAGTACTCCATGTCAAAGGGCTGAGACACCACTTCAATTTCTCTGCTGCCAGCATTCTAGCTAGAGCCATCTTTCCAACATTTCCCTTTTTTGAGGCAGTAGGTCTAGTTTTACACTGTCCGAGTGAAGACGATCTTTACTAGATAATTTTTGAAGTCCGTTCCAAACCTAACCCTCGAATTTTAGATTTCAAAGCAGGAGCAATTGTAGAAGCCAGGGGCGGGGCGGGGCCGGAAGCGACGTGATGGGGCGGTGACTGAGGCAGGGGGGAGTGGGGCCGTGCCGTGCAGAGGCAGGCGGGTGAGTGGGGACGAGCCGAGCCAGGCAGGGCAGAGCCCAGCTGAGCTGGGTAGAGCAGCCTCGGCCGTGCCCGGAGCGGAGAAGCGGGCTGGGCTGCGGGCGCGGGGTTGCGGCTCGGCCCGGTCCGGCCGGGCGGAGGTAGCAGAGGGGTCGCGGGGGTCCCTTCGCGAAGGGGCGGTCCCGTGCTAGGTTGTGCCCGCCTTCCGTCAGTGCGGCCCGTTCCCTTCCTGCGTGGAGAACCGGGAGCGGCTGCTGTGTCGCTCGTGACAGAAGGTTGAGGGCTCTGGAGGGAAAGGACAGGTAAGTTCAGCCTTAGAACTGCCGAGGTGCGCCCGCTCACCGCCGGTCTCTCGGACCCCGCAGACTTTCCAGAGCCGTACATATTCGGGGTCACTTTTTCTCGGCGGTCTCAGAGCGTTACTGCTGTGGGAAGTTAACGGCGGTGTGAAATCGCAGTTTGATCCCTTGCGAGCACCAGACGAACTGGTAAGAGCTGCACGGGCCTCATCTATCCGAAGATGTGTGAGAGCAGAGCTGTTGCTCCTTTTGAGGTTTCTTTTTCCTTGCTGGTCTCTTTTGCCTACTTACAAGATTTCTCCATGCCCAAAGAAAACATTTAAAGCCTCCTGACACTTGTGTGACAGCTAACAGTCACTCCCTAGGTTTTGACCCGAGTTTGTGATAAGCCTGTGTTCTTCACGTACTGTTTCTTCACAGTAGACAGAACAGGATCAGATTAGAGGTTTTTTAAATAACCTGATAGCTTTCTGAAAAGAGTAATCAAGCTCTAGATAATGGAGGCTTAAGAAACAAAGCTTACATGGTTTACCAAAATTAGTTGTCTCTATACTATGAAGCCAAGGAGAGTTTTGGTTTTTTTAAATGAAAAATAACTTAAATATTTTTATATGCTTGTAAAGATTTTCCACATGCTTATACCTGTGCTGACTCTGTACCCTAAATACTTGGAGTATTTACCTTCTTTCTCTTCCCAGATTTGCTCTTGAAGACACTGAGAAGAAATTTACAAAGGGTCAAAATAAAGTTTTCTTCTTTCCTGTTCTGTAGTAAAGTATTTATGTTTAGTCATTTCAGAAACTGTATTACCTTTTCCATATTTGTGTCAGTGAATATTTTTTGTTGTGTAAACTGCTTTGCTGATTTTTTTTTTTTTGCTGTATTTCCTTGGTCTTCTAAGCTACTGTTTTGCCAGGGTTGTTATAAAAAATGTGTTCAATAGCAAAATAAGCATCTTTCAGGCTTAGCTTCAGTAATTCTTCAGCTGTTCTTATTGTACATTGTGTTACTAGGAATATAAAAGCAATGCTATTTTTAAGTTTTTCTGCAGCATCCAGGGAAGAAAACATCTGAGAGTCACTGTGCACGATACTCTGAAAAGTCAGTTCAAGATGTAGTGAAAAAAAAAAGGCAAATAGAATGGTAGAAATTATCACTTAAGGAATGAAATGCAGAATAGAAGACCATGTTATGCCAGTATATTAATCCTTTATTCATCCGAATTTGAGTACTCTATGCAGTTCTGGACTCTCCTTTGGCTAGCATGCACCACTGTGTTTGGGCTAATCAGGGAGGTGGAGGAAGAGCAGTAGAGATCACATATATGAAATAGCCTTGATATAATGAAAGTAAGAGCATCCTATGCTGATGCAGTGGCAGTGTGGTCTAAGGAATTGCTGTGCTTCTCTCTTGCTGGTGCTAATATTCAGTTGTATAGATGGGTGGGTCAGTTAGTGTCTGACCAGAATATTACCATGATCAAGCTGTCTTGCTTGGGGACAGGAATTGCAGCTTTGAGCAGAAGGGGTGGTGCACCTCTGGTGCTAGAATTGTTCAGGGACAACTTGAGCATGACAGCAGATGGAGGAATGAGGTGGTAGGTGCACTGCAAGTCTGAGTTAAACTGGGGGATTACTGTGGATTTTGTGGTGTCTTTAAAGGTGAAAAACTAAATTTGTGGTTTCTACCAATTGCAATGATGAATGCTTGCAGATGACACTGAGTTGGGCAGAAGTGTTTATCTGCTGTTGTGCAGGAAGGCTCCGCAGAAGGATCTGGACAGGCTGGATTGATGGGCCAAGGCCAGTGGTATGAGGAGGGTCAACAAGGTGAAGTGCTGGGTTCTGCCCATGGGTGACAACAATCCCATGGAGTGCTCCAGGCTGGGGTAAGAATGACAGGAAGGTGCCTGGCGGGAAAGGACCAGGGGGGTGCTGGTCGAGAGTGGCCCAACTATGAGCCCAGGTGGTGAAGAACACCAATGGCACCTGGCTTGTATCAGCCATGGTGTGGCCACATGCCCAGGGTAGTGACCATTCCCCTTTACCGGGCACTGGTGAGGCTGGAGCTTCAATCCTGAAGTCAGTTTGGGGCCTTTCACTGTAAGAAGTACATTGAGGGACTAGAGTGTGTCTAGAGAAGGGAATGGAGCTGGGGAAGGGTCTGGAGCACAAGTCTCATGAGGAACAGCTGAGGTAGCTGAGGGGGTTCAGCCTGAAGAAAAGGAGGCTCGGGGGGGACCTTCTTGCTCTCTACAACTCCCTGACAGGAGGATGCAGCCAGGTGGGAGTCTGGCTCTGTTCCCCAGGAACCAGTGACAGGGTGAGAGGAAATGTCCTCAAGAAGTGCCAAGGGAGGTTTAGGTTAGATATCAGGAAAAACGTCTTCACAGAAAGGGTGGTCAGGCACTGGCACAGGCACAGACTGCTCACAGCAGTGGTAGAGTCACCATTCCTGGAGGGATCTAAAACACCCAGCAGAGCCCGTGGCAGCTGACAGTGCTCTTCCTGGCTGTGTAGAAGTGACACTTGAGGGTGGATTAGGGCCGCCACGGTTGTGGATTGGCTGTGTCCAAGGCCGCTGCACGTGGGGATTGGTGGACTTGACGGTGTTAGGCTTATGGTTGGACTTAATGATCTTAAAGGTGTTTGCCAACCTAAATGTGTGCAGTTCACACTTACTGCGTGCAGTTCTGGTGCTCTAACATAAGGTAGGTACAGAGCTATTGGAGAGCATCCAAAAGAGGGCTACAAAGATGGTAAACGGTCTCCAGGGGAAGCCATACAAGGAACTGCTGAGGGCACTTGGCTTGTTCAGTCTGGAGGAGACTGAGGGGAGACCTCATTGCACTCTGCAGTTTCCTCCTGAGGGGCAGTGGAGGGGCAGGCAATGCTTTCTGCTCTCTGTGACCGGTGGCAGGACCTGAGGAAACAGCTGGAGCTGTGTCAAGGGAGGTTGAGGCTGGATATCAGGAAAAGGTTTTTCCCCTAGAGGTTGGTTGGGCACTGGAACAGGCTCCCCAGGGCAGTGGTCATGGCCCCAAGGCTGACAGAGCTCAAGGCACTTTTGGACAAGAGTCTCAGGCATGTGGTGTAATGGTTGGGGCTGTCCTAAGCAGGGCCAGGAGCTGGAGTTGATGATTCCTGTGGGTCTTTTACAGCTCAGGATATTCTATGGTTCTAAATTATCCTGATTCTGTTAATTTAGAAGTGAATTCAAATGGGATATGGGAGGTAAGTGGAGAGCAAAGCCAGCACTCTCGGACTTGTGAAGAGGTTTGGGCTGCAGTGGAGAAAAGAAAGGAGGTAAACGGCCTAAGGAGCTAAAGCCGCTCCCAGGAGATTGGCTGATTGGATTTCATCTGCTGTCTGCACCAGACTGCAAACGTGAGAGCGAGGAGAATCCAGGTTAAGGGAGGCCGCTGTGGGAGATGGCTCAGCAGCCTGTGCTGTGGGTAGTGCTGTCTGGACTAGTCTGGAGCTAGACAAAAACCAGTTGTTAATGCTGTAACTTGCAAAGGCCACGATTTAGTGCTGCAACGTGGAGTGGAATTACATCATCTGCCGGGACAGCGTNCGGACCAGCGGGGGCCGCGGCGGCGGGAGCGCGGCGCGTCTGTCCCCGGGTTCCCCGCTCGTGCTGCTCTACGGGACCGCGGCAGGTGCGGAGGGCGCGGGGGTTCGCGGCGCTCGGGCGGGAGTGCGAAAGCCCCGGGGAGGCCCGCGCGGCCCCTCGGCTACCCTTCCGCAGGGAGGCCGCCGAGGGCCCGGCCCTGCCGCCGGTCCTGCTGCTGTACAGCCTTTCTTGTGCTGCAGAACTGATTCATAGACTGGGTCCGGTAAAATGGACTAACACCAAGCCCCTGCAGGTACTGCCCTGTAAGGCGCTCGGGCACTCGGAAGGGTTCCGAGGCCGGGACAAGGTGCTGCTCCGCCGCGCCAGGCAGTACTGCCGTGGCCGCACTGTAGTGCGGGGATGCGTTCTTGAGAGAAAGGAATCGCACGGTGGTTGCTGCTTTGAATTGCCTCTTCTCTGTGCGTATACCATTTGCAGAATCCGGGTGAACCTATATGCGACTTGCTCTAAAGACCATTTGTTTGAAGTCTTCCTTTATTTTAGTCAGTTCTTCTGAACTGGCTTCCTTCTGGGAAGGTTTCTAGGGTTAAAGTTTGCACGAAGAGCTGCAGATCGATTTTTTTTTTCCCTTGCAAAAGTTTCAGTTGGTAAGGTAATGAAGCGGTTTAAATAGTAAAAGCTTCTGAATGTTACTGAGGTCTTAAAATTTGTGTTGTGGTAAAGACTTACTTCGTAGAAATTGTGTGCATTTCCTTTGAACTTGATTTATCTCTGTTTCTGTGCTTAAGTGTTTTGCAAAATAGTTCTGGCGATCAGAGTTTGATTTCCAGATTTTTTTCACTTGTGGAATGTCCTAACACTCTGAGGTATTTGCCATTATATCTGTGAAAACAGTTTATTTAGTTCAACTTAATCAACTCGCTGCAAATAATTGTGGACATGCTAGGGCTTTGCAGCCAGCAGACTGAAAAAAGTGTGTTATAGACTGTTGGTGTTCAAGGCACAAGTTTTAGGATTTGAGATTGCTGATTGCTTTGGAAGGTAACTTAAGTCTCTTTACGCTGATCTGGAACAGCATCTAAATGTACTGTGCTACTTCACAGCTGTTTTTAAGATAAATACATGAAAACTGGGTGATGGTATCGCTTTCTATGAGCAATAAAACAAGGATAACTTTCATTATTTTAAGAGATAATAGGAAAAGGATATTTTTAAAGGTCATATTTGGAGAGTAGTTCGGAAGAATTAGGTTTTTCTAGCAGTGAAAAAAAAAATTTAAGCTGATGCTAGGAGAAGTACCTGAATAGTGCATTTTGCTTTTTTTTATTGCTTACTCCAAGTAAGGCAGGAAAGTTTTACCTTTTTTTATTATTATTTTTAATTAAATACCATTTTAAATTTGTTTGTCACTGAATATCAGAACCATTCCAGCTATGGAAGTGGTGGAAATGCGAGTGGAATGGAAAATGAGGATTGAAACTACCTTTAAATCCTAGAGTGAGAGGAGAGAAAGGAGTTTGATTAGCCTGAAAGCAAGCCTGTAGTTTACATCATTCCATAAACTGTGCTCTGTCTGTGCTTTCTTGGCAGCATCCATTTCCATTTCACATATTGATACATGCTGCTGCTTTAAACTCTCTGTTTTCTTGTTAACTTGGTCTCCTTGCCTTTTCTCACAAGCTAGTTTCAAAAACGTGCTGTTTTTTCTGATCTTTTTCCTTCAAAAGATCCGCGCTGTCTAACACTTCTCACTCTTCGTCATCTGCCTTCTTTTAGCAAAGTTGTGTCCAGCAAAGGGAAGCAGGAGGCAGTCCTCCAGGAGGACAAGGTTGCTCTTAGTTGCAAGCAACCTGTAGTGAGAACGTGAAGTGGTTCTCCAGCCGGTCATTAGAAGCAGCCAAGGAGATGGCACAGCTTGATCTGGCCAGTGTGGGTCTGTATTCTGTGACAGCGAAGCACCAAGTGAAGGTTATTACTATAGCAGGAGTTGAAGGCCTGACAGGAGAGGTAACGGGAAGTGTCTGGAGGTGAAACTTCAGGTAGAATGCCTGTTTCTGTCCCCTAACGGGCATAGTCTGTAAAGGGAGCTGAAGGGGAATGGGCAGTTCTACTCAGGATATTTGTGGTGGAAGGGGTTCTGGATAAAGGACGTGGCGTTTGCCAGCTAATGTCAGGAGCTGCTGGATTTTGAGCGTCTCTCTGAAACACAGCTAAGACCCTCTTGAGAAGACTGTGTCTGACAGTAGAGGTCAAAGGGAGCTTCAAGGTAGAAGGCTGAAACATGAACAGTGTGAATTGTGCAACCTTGGAGCCAGGCGCATGAGATGCCTGGTAAGGGTTCAAAGGGGGAGTGTCTGGTTAGTACTGTTCCCCAGCTTCTTTAAGCTTACCATGTTATGAGAAGAAAACTTTGACTACTTGCTTAGTTGCATGATCTGCTCAGAGTCCTTTGTCTGCCTCATCCTGGCAGTGGCCAGTATTGCCATTTCAGATGAAATACAGAACTGGAGGGACATTGCAGATTAATACTATTAAAATGCCATGCAATGTAAGCTTTACTAGACAAAACAGGAGAAACATTATGTGCTGGTGGCTGCCTTGTCTAATGTAGAGGTGTATATTTTGTTAAGGATTATAACGAGGGATAATAATACACTGATGCAGGGTAATGAGGCCCCTTCAAGTGTTCATGTACACGTATGCCAGAACTGTCAGTGCTGTAAATGTCCTGGTATTTGTAATAGCAGTCTTGCAGTGCAGTTACTATAAGGTCTCCTTGTCCTCTTTTCGATGCTTTCTCTGTACCATAGTTTGTGCGCTTTTGTTCGCTTTGTTTCAATGGTGCAGGGAAATGGATTGAAAGTAAGTAAAGGAAGCAAAGTTTTGTAAAAGGGGAAGGAGAGGTTTCGTGGTTTAAATACCGTCTGGGAGAACTGGATTCTTCTTAATCTTGTTTGTTTCCTTGGTGAGACTATATGCATTACTTCAACTAGACCTGTCATAGGAAATGGCTAATTGTGTGTCCCTTGTTTGCTGTGTACTTGCTCTGGTGAATTTTAGAGTTAGAAGAATCCTGAGTGTTTACAGGTTCACTCAAGGGAAACTAACGCCAAGTGCTTGGAAGTTTGTGTTCTTACTTGTAATCATGGGTAAGTTCTCATAATTCAGTAGTGCTCAGGGAAAAGTGAATGAGCGTATTGCCTATATTGAATGGGGCTGAGATTCATGAAAAGTATAGGAGATGCTCTGTTGCGGGCTGTACAGAGAAGTCTGGACGATACAACCTCTCTCTCTATTTTTTTTTCTTCCAGGCTTCTCCATGAACAAAATTATGACTTTTATCCATTGTAGGTACATTCGCTAATAGTGTTTTCCCTTCTCAGGGAGCTATGTTTTATTCTTTACCTTTAATAAAGATCTGGCAGCAGGTAGGGAAGAGGGGCCTTCAGTTCTTCTATATCATAGTCTCTGTGCAAATTCTGCAAAGTGGAGAGTGGGCATGAGGAAATTGTATTAAGATGGTACGGGACAAAGAGGAGTTGGACTGGGGGAGTGGGCGAGGAGAGAAATATAGATGGAAAGTCATTGATATTTAATCAGTTTTCCCCCTTCCCCCCTTCGTTTTAACTTGCAGATATCCTTGATTTGCAGAAGGCATCTCAAAATGTTGTGTCGAGCTGCTCTGAGCCCTCTTGTCCGTTCCCCTGGATGGTGCTTTGTGTTACCGCCACATGCCATCGCAGCCATTTCCCGTTTATGTATGTATGAGAGAAAGCACACATTTCTTACATGTTGGTCAGTATGTGTCTGGGCATGCCTATGCTCTTTCCTATGTTGAAAGGAAAATCATCTCATTAACATCATTCAAAACTTACAACCTCTGAAGTGAACTGCAGTTGAAGCTCTACTTTCTCTATGTTACTTTCTTCCTTAACTCAGTAATATTTAGCTGGATGTCTGAGTTTGTGTGTTTTTCACTCTGACATGCATTTCAAGGAAAAAAAACTAGTTGTAAAAGTACTTCTGCTGTAAAAGTTCTTTATATCAATCTCATACATTCCTGGAAAACAAGATCTGATTATGTCTGCTCCCCCATCTGCATTTTCAGATGTCTTGAGTAAAGCATAGAGCAAAACTCAAATTTACTTGGGTTAGATTCAAGTGGAAAAATGCATGCAGGGAACCTGAGTGTATGTATTCATAGGTGCCCTGCAAATAGTTCTTCCCTGAAAACCTAATTTAACCATTCAGTGTCTACTTGATTAGTGGTCTGAAATAGAAAAGGCAAAGGTAGATAAACTCTATTATATCAAGAGAGTAGCTGTTTACCATTGCATGCAAGATTAATTTCCCACTAGTCTGTGTATTAACAGTTCTTTTTTATTAATGATTGTATGAATTAGATGTTAAAATCTTGAAAATTCTAAGCTTGTTCTGCATGAGCTACAGCTCTGTTGACTTCTGTATTTGTAATATTTCTAAATATTCCTTATTTTCTGAAGTCAGTAATTTTCACAGTGCTAACTATGAGAAGTTTGCTCCCAAGTATTGTCAGTATCCAGCACTGGAGCAACTCTTGTCACTTCATCAGTTGTGATCTAAAGCTGGAGTGATCATTTATCACAGGGATTTTTTTTTTGTTCTCCTCTGTTTTCTGTTTGTTCTCCACGTTTTTTTTCTGTTCTGTTCAGCTCGTGTATTTTGAAATTCTGCTTCTTTACTCCTGAGAAGCAGGCCTTGTGCAGGCTACATAGAAAGATCTGCAGTGCCAAATACTTCAGTGTGTTTCACGTGTTTCCGTGTCTTTATTAAGGAAGTGAAAATGTTGACAGGTATGGGATATAAAAACTGGAATGCCTTTAAGCCTACTTGTCCGAAACCTGGACTGGATGGCTATGTCAGTTCCTCCCTAATTGCATGTGGAGCGAGTTAATGGGCTTGCATTTCCAGAAATGTTTTGCATGTGTAACGTGGGAGCTGATTTCACATCTCAGTCCCGTGTGAATTAACTAAAAAAGATAGATTTATGCAGCCATAGAGGAAGATTAATGATTAGAACGTTAGTGGAGATGAATTGAATTCTCTGCTTGTTCTAGAACTGTTGTCTTTTCTCTTATTTTTCTGAAAAAAATAAATTGTTTCTTTTCAGATACTGGTTATTTCTCAACAGCTACCTTCTTGGAACTTTCTAAACCCTGAAGCCAAGAGAACTGGAAATGAATTCCTTTCTGGTTATACTGTGTAGGTTAGGCAAATACTAAATAGTAGTACTAAATAGTAAGGTGTAAGGCTGGAAACAACAGTCAAATTGTACTTCTTTGCCCAGTCTTTCCTATGTATTGTGGACCTTATTTACATTCACAGGTATTCCCTCGTGAAAACTGGGGCAAATGAAACTACTCTCTAAATTCCATTTTCTGTTTTTCTATGTGGGACGTGTTAGTGCAGCCTTCATTTATGATTAGTCATTTAAGCTGCTTTTGTGTGTATAATGAACAAAAGATTTTATTAAAGCATTGTTAAATTACAAGTTTTTCTTTTATGTAGCACCATGTCCATTCCTGTCTTTCTGCAGTAACACAAGAATAGTCACTTTAACTTATAAATTAATCTATTTTGTATTATAGAGCACCAAAATTAGAGATACTGAACATACGAAATAAAATCAGGTAACTCTGACCATGGCATAGGATTCAGTTTACTGGTTTGTAAAGAAGCCTCTGCATCTTCAGATGATACATTGGTTAGGAGTGGCTAGGATAGAATAGTTAGTTGTAAGACTCTTAGAATTGTCACCTAGTCCCACAGCCTGATGCTTCAGGACTGCCCAAAGCTAAAGCACACTCTGGGCATTGTCCAAATACCTCCTGAACGTTGACAGGCTTGGAGCACAAACACATCTTCAGGAGGCCTGTTCCAGGGCTTGAACACCACCATGTGATCTTGAGCTCGTATGTCCGTCATCCCTCTTCAATTCTCCCTAACTGAGCAGTGTTTAAAAATACCTGGCTTAGAGATGTTCTAAAATTTGTTTCTTTTCTAACAGTCAAGCTTTCTGTGCTACTTCAGACAGGAAAACTCTCTTAACTGTATCTAATGAGGCAAGGCAAAGGAGATTGTTTGCAAAGCTAGTCCTTGAGATGTGAGCTGTATAGGCTCTTTCACAGTGTCTTTCAGTTTGGTCTTCTAGATTCCCAGAGTCAGAGCTCTGTGATGCATGGGATATTGCCTTCTCTTCATTAGGTATGGTTAGTGCTGCTCAGACATTCCTGTTTCTCAGTTTGTTTTGGCGAATTGAAAGCTAGCTTCTCATTCCCAGTCACTGAGAAGTGTGTATTGTGAAGGGTTAAACGTCTGAACGAAGCACTTAAAACTGCTTTTTTTTTTCTTTATCTGCAGATGTCCCTTGCCATAACCAAAGATTAAGGAATGAATCCATCCGTTGTTGGAGCAACATTCCATTTATCACCATGCCACTCAGTCGTGCACATGGAAAATCATTTGCGCACCGCAGTGAGCTGAAGCATGCAAAGCGGATTGTAGTAAAGCTGGGTAGTGCTGTTGTTACTCGAGGGGATGAGTGTGGCTTGGCCCTTGGGAGGCTGGCTTCTATTGTAGAGCAGGTAATTCTGTGACTGGACATTTGTGTTAACTTCAGGTACTCAGTGATTGTTGGATGCTACAGAAGATTGTAGTAAACCATCATAAAATATTGATAGTTCTTTAAAACAATGTGTTAGCCTTTCCCTTTTCAACCCCTATGCTGCAGTACTATAATCTATGTAACTCAGTAAATTGTTTTTTGAAGGTGTGGTGGGTTGATTGTGACCATCAGCTAAGCATCCACACAGATTCTTGTTTGCTCCCTTCACCTCTGCCCCACCACCAGTGGGATTGGGAAGAAAATGAGAAGAGCGAAAGTTAGAAAACTCATGGGTCGAAATAAAGACAGTTTAATAAGTGAAGGAGAGGGGAAAAGAAATCAGTGATAGCACTCACTACCTCACACAAGCAGACTGACACCCCACTAGTCCTTGAGTGGTGGCCACCTTGGAAGACAGCCTCCTGTGTTTTGCTATTCTGCAACTCTAATTTTATTACTGTGCATGACATTATATGGTGTGAAAAGTCCCTTTGGCTAGTTTAAGGTCAGCTGTCTCAAATGTGTTCTCTCTGTGCCCAGCTGCTAGCCTCCCTGCTGGGATGGGACATAGTGGGACAAGGAAAGCCTTGATGGCTGTGCAAGTGCTGCTCAGCATGGGGGAAAGATAAGGCTTTGATGCTGTGCAAGCACTATTTAGCAATAGGCAAAACATTGAAATTTTATCAAAACTGTTTTAGAGCTGAAATCCAAAACACAGTGTCATAAAGACCCCTATAAAGAAAGCTAACTCTATCTTGGCCAAACCCAGTATAGAGGGAGAGATTTGCACAGTGAGTTTTTTATGCAGTAAGACATGGCTGGGGCATTAGTTGTCTCTAGTGGGAAGGTGGCACTGAAGTATGTGAACTCCGCAAAACAAACAAGTCCACCCTTTGTCTTGAGGTGACACCCTTCTTGATCACCTGAGCATTTGCAGAGTTGCTCTAGAGAAAAGCCTGAAACCTCATTACTTGTAGGAAATACTGATGGCATCAACTCATGTAGTTCTTCTCCAAAATGAAAGGGTTATCTTGGCGAGCACTGGACATGTCCTTTCTGGGAAGTAAAGTTAACGTAATATATTAAATTCATGTAAGACCTTTAGCTTTGGGGCTTTGAAAGGAATCTGGCCAGATACATGTAAGGAGGAAGTAATCGAAAGCTTTACTACTTGAGAGTTGGCCTCTTCACTTCCAGAATTCAAAGTTACTGTATAATGGTAGCTTTGGGAATGGATGGATTCAAGCGTGTTTCTGTCACAAAAGCTGGTATTGTGAAAAGATGGTTTATCAGAAGTTATAGATTGCATGCAGTCCTTGGCATAGCTCCCAAGTGGCTAGGAAGGTGTGCAGAAGTATCTTGAAGGGTGATTGCCTTGCTTTGCATATCCATAGAGAAATCAAAATGCTTGTGTCAGCAGGAATTGGTGAGCATAAGGTTATAGTAGCCAGAACTGTCTTGCTCACGCTTGATCATATGCCAGGCCTTATTTCTTATTTCCTGTACTTACAGGTCTCAATGCTGCAGAATCAGGGCCGAGAGATGATGATTGTCACCAGTGGGGCTGTAGCTTTTGGAAAGCAGCGGTTGCGTCATGAGATCTTGCTTTCTCAGAGCGTGAGGCAAGCACTTCATTCAGGCCAGAGTCAGCTAAAAGATATGGTGAGAGGCTGGTGGCGCTCCTGCTTTTTGCTCGGGTGTTGGGTACTACCTGTTCAAGTCACTGCCTGACAGCTGCTCTTTGTCTTTGTAGGCTATTCCAGTCTTGGAGGCCCGAGCCTGTGCAGCAGCTGGGCAGAGTGGACTAATGGCTCTGTATGAGGCCATGTTTACACAGTACAGCATCTGTGCAGCTCAAGTAAGGCGTTCCTTCTTTCCTAGACTGACTTGCTACTTTTGGAGCTTATTATTGTCACATAAGTGGTAGCTTATACAAGAGTGCCTTGTTAAATATGTCTGAAATGGAGTTATCTATCGTCAAGATAAAATGAATATGCTTTTTCTTACTGGAGTTCAGGTGTGTCTTTTATAGCGGGGAGGGTCTGTTAAGATCTTTTCAAAAAGCTAAAGTTGGTGGTCCAAAGTGAGGGTTTAAAAACCACAAGTGGCTAAACTGCGACACGTTCTGTAAAGCTGATGGAAGTGCATGTCCACGCTTCAGAACTTGCTATCCATCTGCCCTTCGAACCTTTCTAATTTGTGGGTGATGATATCCCTGGCCTGGGTCTTATAGTGAAGGCTGCAACTGTATCAGTTGAGCTACTCTTAAACAGGCTTTGCTTATCTTAGATACTCTGAAAATACGGAATTGCTTTAACTGTAAGGCCTTATTTGTTTAGACACTTTTAATGAATTTAGGAGCCTAGTATGAAGTGTTCGTGGAGGAACTTCTTACTGTATTATGGTAGAGCTGGTATGGCCAAATTGTTTATAATATAGCTAAAAATCACTGTAGGTCGTGCTGGATTGTAATCTCATTCAAATCTGTAGACAACTATCATTCCTTTGATATAAGAGAATTAATTGCCCGTGCCAAAAAACTTAGCATACACATTGATTCCAAGTGCTATTGTAACATTTGAGTGGTGGATTTGTTTGCTTAGCTCTCAGATGTCCAGTGACAGAGTAAAAACAAAAAAAAAAAAAGTCTCTCCAGAGCAGACATTGAGGGTTTTTTTTGTCTTGAAACACCAAAAGAAAGGGGTGCATGCAGGAGGCAAGATTGTTTCAGAAGAACAGGTGAGTTCTAGTGAGCAGAAGAAAAGTCTTTATATAAAGCATCCCTTCTGCTTGCTACAAGTAGGAACATTAAAGTGGAAAGAAAAACTGGAAAGTTTGCTCAACATCTTGAGCAATCTATTGAATTGTCTAGGGTCTTAGTAGTTATCATCAGCATCTATGTTCTGATTACAATCTTTTTTTCCAAGTTCATTCTTGGAGTGTGTGACCTATCAGCTTGAGATAGGCTATTACAGGCTTCAGTGGAATAAACCTGATAGTGTTGTGGAAAGAATATTTCTCACTTGTATTCTGTATCTTTTAAATGTGGCTTTTGTTTCTTTAGTGACCCAAAAGGCATGACTGCTCTGTTATGACATGTTAATACGTAAGTTTATATAATGTTCTCATAGGAAAGGTGGTAGGCTAAAGTAGTTTCTTTCTTCCTTTTAGATTTTGGTCACCAATCTGGATTTCCATGATGAACAGAAGCGTCGCAACTTAAATGGAACATTACATGAGCTTTTAAGGATGAATATTGTCCCTATAATTAACACTAATGATGCAGTTGTTCCACCTCCAGAGCCAAACAGTGATCTGCAGGGGGTAAATGTGGGTAAAGTATTGCAAGGGGGTGGGGGGTCCTGCTTGCAGATGGTACAGTGCTAATGTGTTCTTGACTAATGCCATAACTGGGACCTCTGAAGTCTACAGCAGAGAAACAAAGATACAGAATTAGTATGTGGACAGAGGGTGCTGGAAGACTGTGTTGACTTGTCTGTATTTGGCATGATATGGTGTTGTGGGGTGAAACCAGGGCAAATATTGTCTGCTTTACTGAAAGCAAGCATGCCTCTGCAGGTCATCTAATCCAGCACCCCTTCTTAAAACTGTCAGTTAATGCCTCTTGCCCTGTCACTGGGCACTAAGGTGGAGAATGCAGGTACTGATCACACAGCTTGTCATTTGGATACCGCTTCACTAAAGCATATGTACTTTCACACAAAGATCCCTTTGGAAGTTTTCAGTGGGTGTGGAAAAAGTAGCTCAGAAGGATTTGTTAGTGCTGAGGTAGATTGTTTTTTTATGTTGGCACCAAGTATTTCTTGGTTCCTCACGCTATTCACTGCTTCTGATATGCATGTGTATTGCAGGTTATTAGTGTGAAGGATAACGACAGTCTGGCAGCGCGACTGGCTGTGGAAATGAAAACTGACCTCTTGATTGTTCTTTCAGATGTAGAAGGTTTGTGAGAAATTTAATTTCTGGTTTTAGTGAAACACATCAGATTGTCAAACCAACCTCTTTTCCTGTTTTACTGATCTCTTCAGTTTATCTCTTTTACAAGGACAATTGCAGTATACTACAATAACTCCTTAAGGCCTATACCCAATCTTGATGCTGTGGCATTAGCCAAAGACTGTCTGACACACTGTTGAATCTGAGTGGGTGAGAATGCATGCAAACCTGAGACCTGTTCCGGAACCCAGAATACCACATGTACTGCAGTACTTCTGCTAGCTTCTCAGGGTTGTATGATAGTCAGAAGTAGTATGCAGGATAAAAGCTATGTGTCTTGAATCAGGAGTATAAACCAAATACTCTTCTACAATAGTTTGTTTCTTCTGGCAGCACGTTCTGTCAGTGAATTATTGGTGTGTTGCAAGTCCTGGTCATTGCTTTCCAGATACCTGGGTCTTTCTAGCTTTTGCTGTCTCCCTTGCTTTTGGCTTACACTGCTCTAGTCTTCTGAGCTGTGCTGTTGTGACATAAGCTTGTCAGCTATGGATGCTGAACTTCCTTTTCTAGAGAGAGGAGGGTAGTGGGTATAGTTTCATATCAATGCAGTCCACATCACCCAAGTCACATAGTCTTTTCATCTTGTCCGGGTGGGTTTCTTTCAGTAGATCCTGGACTTCAGCACATGCTTGAGGCCCTGAGGAGGAATGAGGTGTCTTTCCATAATTGCAGTTTCTTTTAGCAGATACAGCCGAGTTTCATGCTTGGTTCTAGTCAAAATGTCTGTCTTAGAACAACTCATAAAAGCAATAGTCAAAACAGTTTGTAAAAAAACCCAAAAACCAGCACACCTGTCCTCCAAGCTTATTCATTCAATGTGACAACTTGTTTATGGAAAGATTTGTGTCCTCTACTTCCCAGGCTATCAAGGCTGGACACAGATAGACTGCACTTGTGCTCTCTAATTAGTTGTGGTAGTATTTGTTCACATAGAATTTCTGGGAAGCGTAGTGGTCGAGTTGAAGTTTAATATGTTAGGTAAACCAAGGTGTCATTCAACTCCAAGTGTAGTCACATTAAATTACTTGAGTTAAAAAAATATTATTAAGAGTATGTCTCGGTAGTGTTGTGTTCCTTCTTAGTAGAATTCAATAGTTACCGTTTTTACATATTTCTGAATTGCCTGTTTTCTCACTGTGCAACCCACCATTCAAGAATGTCATCTGAGTCTTTGGTGAGGAGGACTATTCTTTGCCTGTTTAGTTGGGGGTTTGTGTATGTAAGCCCTGACTTTGAACATCTAAAAGCTGCAAACTGTCTCCAACCTCAACCAAATGTCATTACCTCCCAGCTTGCTTGCTGCTATTCCGCACATGGGTTTTTGCTTTGTTATTTTTTTAGGCTTTCAATAAACCTATACCTTTTGGGTCTGCCAGTTAAGTATTTCGTGCTTTCAGTTCCACAAAGAAAGGGTTCAGTGGAAGTTTTCAATCCTATAAAGTGGAACACAGCTTTTTAGCCTCATGTTGGTTGTTTTTGTTGTTTTTTTTTTCTTTTTTCATGGGTGAGCTTTGAACATGAGGGTATATAACTGATTTTTACTATTTATTTCAGGACTCTTTGACAGCCCTCCAGGGTCTGATGATGCAAAGCTTATTGACATATTCTACCCAGGAGACCAGCAGTCTGTAACATTTGGAACCAAATCCCGAGTGGGAATGGGTGGTATGGAAGCCAAGGTAGAAATACGGAACATTTGCTTCATATTCGGGAAGGAAAGGGAGCTACATGAGATGATTATGCTTTGTGCTGCTGTTCAAGTGGATTATATTTAGTGCTGTGTACAGTCAGGTGGTTTCAGTATTCATTGCTGTGAGTACATTAACATGGGTGTGTTGTGAGACTTCAGCATATGTCTCTCCTGAGGCTGAGATATGCACTACTGTAGTATTAATTGCTGCAGGTTTCCCGGGGACGTATCTTGAAAGTTATCTGTAAAAACCAAAGTAGGTCTTGACTAAGCAGGAAAAGATCAAAGTAAAAATCTTCACCAGTTATGTCATTGATCATTCCCTTTCCTGAAGAATCAGGTAAGACACACTCTTAAGTATCAGAGCATGGATTGGAAGGTGGTGAAAGGAGGAGGCATTTGTAACTATGGGATGTACAAAGCTTATTCAGAAATGACTTCCCCTTATCTGTCTTCTAGGATAGTTTAAACAATTCCAGATATTGAAGGCAAAGCTGCCAAGGTCAGAGAGTACTTTTATTGTAAAAGTAATAATCTGTTAGAGTTATTTGGTGTCTTTTGAGTCACGTAGAGGCAAATCTTGATGCAGGTGTTGTAACAAAAATTTGCTACAGTTGAGAAGGTAGGTGACACTTTTGGAAAACTGTAGCATCAATAATAGAAAACAGATGGTAGCTCAAAGAACAAATCTCGATTTTCGGCATGAAATTTGAGCAACAGTGAAGCAGTTGATCGTCTTTTGGTAGCTGAGTTTGATATGATAGGCCTATCTAACATTTGCGTCCCGTAGTGACTATGGACTGTAATACCAAATTGTAGAACCATATTAGGAAAGCATATAAGTGAGTAAGCAGAGAAGCTTTCACAGTTAAATGACGCATAATTAAATATAGCAGTGGATAATATTGCCCAAACCTTGACTGGGAAAAGAAATGAAGGAAACCACTGGCAGTACCTCTTCAGCAAGTAGCATCTGGGATTTGAGAGAAATCATGTTCTTCTCAAAAATGTGGAAAGAGGCTAATCTTAGTGTCGCACTTGGACACGAAAAGAACCACGCAGACTCAGCTCCATCAGGACAGGACGCCAGGGCCAAAAAGCCCCAAGCTTGTTTATTTAGTTATTTATATATGTTCTTAGAAACCACCGTGGATTGGAGGATGAGGTTACCACCTCTCAATCACGCTGGTTAAAGGAAAAGCCTATTAAACTTCTCCGCCTTAGGAGAAAGAATGAAAACAATAAGGAACGGTTAGCAAAATATGGCTATGTTTACAGAAAGTGCGTGAGAATTCTATTACAGGATGAGAAACATCGAAGGACTGCAAAACTGAGGGCGACATCTTAGGACCAATCGGTACACAGGGACTTGAAAGGACCCTTACTGATAAGATAATCGTGATGTAGACTTAACATACTGTAGAAGGACTAAGCAAATTTCAGTATTCCAGCACTGAAGTTCAGAAATTCCTGAAGTGTGTTCAATGCTCTTTGAAAGCATAAGTGATCAATCTGGACATCAAAGTGGGCCAAGAAGTCTTGTTGAGAGTGGTGATCCAAATAACACGTGAATGTCTTGCAGCTGGCTCTATCCTTTGCTGTAGGTGAAAGCAGCTCTGTGGGCCCTGCAAGGAGGCACTTCTGTAGTGATTGCAAATGGAACCCACCCAAAGATCTCAGGCCATGTCATCACAGATATTGTAGAAGGGAAAAAAGTTGGAACTTTTTTTTCAGAGGTAAAACCTGCAGGTGAGTATAGAGGTAATATGTACCTTGAGAGTTGTAGAGATTTCCTGAAAAATTAGAGTTAAAATTTGTCTAGAGCTGTGCAATAACGGAGAAACCACCCTCTGCTTGCAAAATGGATTTTGAAAGGTATTTTCTAAAGTAGGGATAGAAGCTGCTGAATTCCCTCCTCTTCTTCCCTCCAGCTGATAAACTGGTGCATCAGACTTGCGTTCGAAGAATGCAATGAGTAGAGTAGAAATTTTGCCTTTTATAGTCTTGGGAGTTGTCATCAAGTATCCATGATTTCAGTGTGAAAATATGGACATAGAATGTGCTGCTGAACTAAGGTAGTGTTTAGGTTTATTTTTTATCATAAATTTCTTTTACGACTCAAGTCTTCTGGTATGGTAGGTAGGAATGTGTTCCTGCCACTGCATTGCTGGAACTGTGTAATGATTGCTGGATAAAATCAGACCAAGGATCCATGACCTTAGCAGAGCAGATACTGGAGTGATACTTTTGACTTGCACTTAAAGCCAAGTGAATTTCTTTGTGTATAATAATCCGTAATGGATTTCTTGTGTAAATACATCAAATCATCCTTTGAACCCACTCAGTGTCTTTATGGTCAAGTGCCTTTTTGGTTAGCCCCGCTATAATAAGTTGGTATCAGCAGTAAAGCTTTTAATCTTGTGATCCCATTCTGAGTCACAAATACGATAAATAGCAGAAGTCCGTCCCTGCGGACTGCTGTGGTGTTTACTCCAATCATCTCTTTGTCTTCTATCTTCCAAAACCCACACTTTGGAAATTCAAGTAACTTTTAAAAATCAAGTCTATCTGCTTACATACATAATTTTTCTCCAAAAACACTAAAAAATGCCATATTTTGTAAAGTATGATGTCCCTTCAAAAAGCTGTTTTAAGATGTCTTAAATTGGTCTAATTAATCTTATATCCACAAGTTCTTTTCTTACACTTCCCACTATATCTCTCTATAATTTCTACTCTGGCAATTTCCACGGGATCCCTTCTTAAATGGAAGTTGGGTTCAAGTCAGCTGGTTGACACGCTATTTCAGGAGAGTTAAAAATGGCAGTTTATCCACGAGCTACTTGTGAATTCTTTGCCAAAATGCTGCTTGAACACGGTGACTTGAAACAGAACCTGTTTTATATAATTTCAGCACCTTGCTTCTAAAATGCATACAAGGAAAGACAGAGGGAAAGCAATTTTTCTGTGAGCTGTTACTAGGGTTTTGGCTTCCATTATTGTTTGTGTGTTCCCATGCATACATTCCTCAGCTGGATACTTAAACTTTTCAAAGTTTGCCTCTTTTCTTTCAGTAGCTTACTATGCCCTGGAGACTTAGCTGTCCTGTTGTTCTTTTGCCCTTTGTCAAGTCTTTTTGATAACATGCTGCACACTTGCTGTGACACAAAGACAGAATCTTTGTGATGATTTTTTATGTAGGGACTATCACAGTATTTTTATGTCAGGTACAGACTTTTCTGTCTTAACATACAACATTTTTCTTGAATTTGTCTGTTAAAAACTGTACCAGCTTTCATGCTCTGAACAAAGAATTGGAAGACAAACGGGCTAGTGCTCACTTTGTCTGCATTGCATATATTTGGGTTTTTTGCAGGCCCTACTGTAGAACAGCAGGCTGAAATGGCTCGAGCTGGTGGCAGGACCTTGGCGGCTCTACAGCCTGAGCAGGTGATGGAACAATATGGCCAACTCATTAAGACTGTGCATGTGTGGCAAGTTTTGCAACACAGACTTATAACTGGGCCCTTTGGGACAAGAATCTATTATTTCTGTGCCAGATGCGTTGTTGGTATTGTAGCCTGCTTAAAGATGAGGAAAGCAAAAAGATCGTGTTCCTTGGGGCTGTGAAGTAATAAGGGCTTTCATGTGGGGTTTATAAAAATTTTGATAGCATCAAATAATATACAGAAGTGCATTGTGATCAGAGCTGCTGAAGAATTGACTGGAATAACTTGCTCCATTCACACCCGTGTCGAGTTCAGCATACAACACGTATAGAAAAGTAGAGCTGTCGACAATTACTGCTCTGCAGCTGGGTGGGTATGATGTGGTACAAGGTGCTCTTAAGGGAAGGACATGTGAGTTTGGTGATGAAGACTGGGCAAGGAAAGCAAGATAATAAAAAGCAAGGTAAAGGCTGAAGCAGTGTTCGGTCTTCTTTTTCAATGTGATGCAGGCTGGAAAAATCAGCTGGCCAGGTATCAGGAGAGTTAAGATATTGAGAGGATGTGGTCAGCATAAATGGAATATAGGAGCTAGCTGTCAAACAGCCTGGACTTTGAGTAAGACGTCAGTTCAGAAACTGTTTTCTCTTTCAGAGAGCAGAGATTATTTATCGTCTTGCTGACTTACTGACGGACCAGAGAGAAGACATTCTCTTGGCAAACAAAAAGGACTTACAGGAGGCTGAAAATAAAGGTAATGTTTCAAATCCTTCCATAGTAATGGTATGATCTTGGACCTCTCTGGGCCTCAAGACAAATGAGCAGAACTAGAATCTTCTGCCACGTGGGATTGGGCAGTGTGACTGACACAGATTAGTGAACCCAGGACTTCGAGAGCTTGTCAGTGTAAACAGCTGCAGCTTCCTTCATTGCATAAAACAGATGCCTTCATCAGAGAAGATACTGAGGCAGTGCAAAACACCAAGTGGTGTATTGTAAAAAAAAAAAAAACGAATGGAACAAATATCTCTGTTACTGTCATGCATAAAGTGATTCTTTTCTGGGCTGGTTAATGTCATGTTTGGTTCCTGAAGGGCACTTAAATTGATGCTGTACAAAGATCACCGTGCCCCCTTCTGATTGAGGAAGGTTCTCTTTAGGTGGCTCAGATGAAACCCATCCTTTTGTGTTAGATTGATGCATTCATTGAGAAGCTGGAATTGAGATGTGTACATGTTGGCATAGCAAATATATGAAAAGAACACATCATGAATTGTAATACTCTGTGGAAGGCACCGCTAACCAGAGTATTTGAGTATTGACATTGCTGGGTTAACTTACTGTTTGAACATATTCAGACTGGAAAATTCAAGTTGTTCTTGCCCAGTCTGCACAAAAATGCTATGCATGTGTCTGTGCTTTGGTGTTTCTGTTTGTAAAACAGAAAGATGAAATTACTGCCCAGACCTTCCAGAAATACTGCAGGGGTAGAAATTTCTAAGAAATTCAGTCATGCATTCGGTACATGAAATAGGACAAACCTTATCTTTCTGGATGTTGGTGGTTTGTGCGGTTGCTTCATGCACAAAGTGCTTAAACCACATTAACTGAAAATGTGGTGGGTGAAATTGTCGTCGTATTTGAGGGGTTTTGTTGTGACTACTGGACTTAATGCTGTGTATTTTTAATCTCAGGTAGGTTACTTGCTAGGATGTGGGAAATATCTTAATTTTCCTTAGGTTCAGCACTCGTTTTAAGTCACTTTTGCTTGAGCCTAGGAAGACCAATCTATCTTCAGCACAGTTTTTTCTTTCTTTTAGGGAGATTAGCACTCCCTTTGTTGAAACGTCTAAGTCTGTCTACTTCAAAGCTGAACAGCTTGGCTATTGGTCTGCGTCAGATTGCGGCATCCTCGCAGGACAGCGTTGGCCGTGTGATTAGACGAACTCGAATAGCAAAAGACCTGGATTTGGAGCAGGTGACAGTGCCAATTGGTGTCCTTCTTGTGATCTTTGAGTCTCGTCCTGACTGTCTTCCGCAGGTATGTAAGGAAGGTAGATTACACTGTTGGGTATTTCTGTTGGCAAGCAAGTAAGAGACTACAAGAAGTATTGTTTCAAAAGACTCTGGCTTGGATTCATCTACAATTGATTTTGTTGGCATCCCTATTTTTTATGCAGAGATGTTTTCAGAACTTGCTTCTGCAGTGTTCAGTTAATCATTTGTCTTATGCTAGGAATACAGCAGGTGTGTTAAGGGCAAATGCCTTCCTTTGCAGCACTGTATGGAAGTATTGCTGTAAGTAAATACTGTTATAAAATGCATGACAATATGAGTGCTGAACTAATGCTGCAGAGGCAACCTTGGTCTTACTTTCTAACTCCTAACTACTTTACTGACTACTTTACTTTACTTTAGAAACTACTGAAGTAGATTTTAAAATGAAAACAAAAAAACCCCTTTAATTATCAACATTTCTTCCCACAATTAACATTAGGTATCTAGGAAGCTTGATTGAGGAGTTCTGTAACATAGGAGTAGGTGTTTGAGTAGAAAAGGATGGGTACAGCCACTTTAAGAGGATGTGAGGCTCAACTAGTGGACAGCTTTGTACTTCATGCCAGATTTTTATGAGTAGTCCCCATTTCACAGTGAAAAAGAGTATGCTGTAGGAAGAAACAAAAAGGCACTAGTCTCCCTTGACTACCAGTTCTGTTTGTTACAGATAACCAGTACGTTACCTTGTTGAAATCTAGTATGTTTTCCTGGACTTCAACCTAGGTCTCTTGCCTTGCGTAGCTGATGTCTTCCTCTTTCTCTTTGCTGTATCTTAAAAGTTGACAGCAGACTGACTCCCGTTGGCTTCCCTGCCCTGCCCTCCCTTCCGCTGCTTTGTTTTACAGACTTGGGATAGCTTGTCTTGGTAGTTGCTTTGCTTCTTGCCAACCTCCCATCCTCATACTCACATCAGGCTTCCTGATGCAGCTTCAGAGGATCATCTTCAAAAACTCTGTGTTCGAATTGCATGATTTCTGTCCCATCCTGTACCTGATAGAAGGAGGGTCTCTGATTGCAGAGGAGCAGTTCCCTCCTCTTCGTTTACTACTACATCTCATGCTTGTTTGGGTTAAGATTTAATAAGCTTCTAGTGAGCATATACAAACAGCATGTTTGCCTCTAATATTTACAGGGCAAAATTGCAAGCATCCTTCAGAGACCGTTTTGTATAAATTCCACCAAATTCAGTTGTTGCTCTGAACTAAAGTCACGCTCTACTAGTCTTTGAGACTGAACCATTTTGAAACCCCTTACCTCGTGTCCTACTTCTAATCACACAAGTTTTTGATTTTTGTATCTTGATTCTTGGTATTTTTCTCTTTTCATTTTTTCAAACTAGGTCAAAACCTTTCTTTTAATCTTAGGCCTGTTTATTTAAAAAAGCTTATTTGTTTAGTTTTCCTTTGTGATACTGATCTGGAGGGGCAGATACTTAGAAGGTACTTCTAAAATACAGTCAGACGGCTTTTTAATGTCTAGTTATATAAGTTTAAGAGACACGCGATAGCTATGTAAGGCAGACTTCCCAGACTGCTATACTTCAGTGTGTTTTTCTAAAGTGTTTCTTATTTTTCAATATTCTTTTCAAATGAGATAGAATATCAAGCACTGTGATTATTATTACCCATTTGATACTAGAAGGGGAAATACCTGGCTGGTTATTTTATGAATCAGGATCTAAAGTGTGCCACCAAGCTAACTTCTTGTTAGGCGTGAGCCTGGCTAATTTTGGCATCTGCATTTCAACAATGTACAATAGATACTCTACTGAGTGTAGGTTTGGTGATGATATATACAGGTGGTGATGATGATGATATGTATACTCTTTCCCAGAAGATGGTAATACAGCAAAATAAGTTTGTTTATTCTAAAGGTTCTGGAGGGGAGGTGATTTTGTTTTCCAAAGGAGTGCGTGCTTTTTAACTTTTCTTTAAGTAGGTGGACAAATTGTGAGGCCATTGTGAATGAAGTTGGGATGAGGAGTACAAAAAAGGATACAAAAGTAAATAAGTTTTGAAAAAGAGCTTTATCGCGTCTGACATGCTCCTAGGTAGAAAAGTCTGAAAACCTCTTGCGTTGCTGGACTTAAATGGGTGAAATCTGATACCTTAAACGAAGGGCAGCAATATCTGTTGGGTTCTTCTGGTGATAAATATGGAAGCAAAGATGATGCTGGGCCTATTGTCTCAAATTTTTTTTTCTCCACACTTAGAGCAAGTGTTGTCTATCTATGACTGCTGTTTCAGACAGCATGATGAAAATGTTTTCCCTGTTCATAGGAAGAGCTTATTTGCCACTCTGTGCTGGAATGGTTAGGGACAAGAGTTCTTGCTCCTGAAATTATTCTCCTTGGGGTAATTGCCCACACAGCTACCCAATTCATACGAAGCCCTATGTCCATAGTTTCCTCTGGCTTGTTCACTGTAGTCTCCCCATGGCAATAGTACCATGAAAACTTGAGTTTGTTCCTGAAACACACATTTCTGGAGTTAAATGTGCTGCTGCTTGTAATGGTTTTTTGGAGCCATAAAAGGAAAACTATAGATTAATATCGAGTAAATCAACTGAACAAAAAATCCCGTTTTTATTTTGTGGGTGTTATTCTGACAGAAGAACCAGATTACATTCAAGGGCTTTTTTTTCCCCCTGTAATAAACTCCTTTGACAGGTGTCTGCTTTGGCCATAGCCAGTGGAAATGGCTTACTACTTAAAGGAGGGAAAGAGGCAGCACATAGCAATCAAATCCTTCATCATCTGACACAAGAAGCACTCTCTATTCACGGAGTCAGAGATGCAGTGCAACTGGTAAGTGCCTAGAGTTAAATCAACTATTTCTTTGGTATGGTATGTCTAAAAAGTGTAGGCAGAACTTGAGAGTTCAAACTGTAAACTCTTTGTATTGCAACTACCACAGGTGAACACAAGAGAGGAAGTAGAAGATCTCTGCCGTTTGGATAAGCTGATAGATCTTATCATTCCACGTGGTTCATCACAGCTAGTCAGGAATATCCAGAAAGCCGCTAAGGGAATCCCAGTGATGGGACACAGTGAAGGGATCTGTCACGTGTATGTTGACACGGATGCCAGTGTTGAGAAGGTCACACGAATAAGTAAGCTGTGGGAGAGTGATTTGAATCTCATGGGTGTAGTTGAACTTTGGAGTATGCAATGTAGTTATGGTAATTTATAATTTATATAATATCCAAAATATTTGTTGTAAATGTCATGTAACCAATTATTTACTCTTAAACCCCAGTCCGAGACTCAAAGTGTGAATATCCTGCTGCCTGTAATGCTCTGGAAACACTCTTAATTCATCGAGACTTGCTGAGAACCCCGTTGTTTGATCAGATCATAGACATGTTGAGAGTAGAACAGGTTAGTCACTCATACTTGTGTTTTGTTTTGTGGTTTTTGTTTGGTTTTTTTTCTAAAACTTCAGAAGCATTTGGTCTGGCTGGTGTGTAGCCCTGTTTACATGGCATAACATTTTAGTTACCCATATGTGTCTTCGTACATGTCAATGAAATTTGCTTCTACACATAGTGTCAAGTGTTTCTGTAGAAATGATCTGAAAGTAGCTTATTCAGGACAGCTACAGGCTGTTACTGGGATACTTTTGCTAAATACTTCCTTGTATATAGCAAAAATAATCTGCTGCCTTAAAAGAGCATATACACAACCCTTTCTCTACCCTTCCAAATTCAGCCAGATGCAAAGCTTCTTCTTCCTGAATCTATCTATTCATTTAGCTTCTTACCCAAGTGAATTCCCTTTCTGTTTTTGTCCTTTCTGAATTTGCTTCATACGTGTGTTTTTTAAAATTTTCCTCTTGCATGCCCTTTATTCCCACCCATTTTCCCTCCTGGTATGTCGAAGGACATCAGAAGGCCAGTGTACTAATTAGTTGTCTAGACACAATGTTTTTTTCAGTAAAGGTAGCAGAGATGCATCAGGAAGAAATATCCAGGAAGTAGTATGAATTGCACATAAATCAAGGGTTTTCACACAGCGCTGTGTATTTGACAAATAGAGTGTACAGGCAGCGATTAATGCAGGATAGAGAGGTCATACGTTTTGATGATGTTAGAGGGCTTATAGTAAAAGAAGCTGATAGGTAGTCAGGAGCAAGTTCTCAATGTTTGTGGCTTTTTAGTGTCTTGTTTGATTTTTCTTGGGAAGGGTAGACTGCAGGGTAGATGCTTGTATTTTGGATGGGAGGATTATGAGTACTAGTGCATTTCCACCACCACCCACCCATCTCATTATACAGTAGGGAGGATATTACCTCTGTCCAATCTGACCTGACAACAAGAAACATGCAAATACTGGGCAGGATATGCAATAAAGTAATTCATAGTTGCACAAGAAAATGCTGGTTTATAGATATCTTCTTAAAAGCCATCACATTTAGTAGACTTAAGCCTTATTTCCCATTTATCCTTGTCTCGTCAAAATTTCTTGTGTTTCATTTGCACGGGATTTCTGTGCTGTATCTGTTCTAAATTATCTCTCATTGTTTAGATGTTTCAGCAGAGGTTGATAATGTGTTAAAATCTTTACAACAAATGAAAAATATCCGTGTGAGTTTTCTTGGTTTTGGACCCAGTAACTTCTTTGCGTCTGAGATGTGCTTCAGAGAGGACTGGTATCAGTTTATAAAGTAAAAGGATAAAACCCATTCAAGATCTTAAGACTTCTGTAGGTGCAAACTTGGAAGCATTCCTTTTGTTATTCTCTGCATTGCAGTTGCTGTCTTAAAACAAAGCCTGGCTGCAGATTTTAGCTGTTTTCCTAGCAGTACTGTACTGGCCTTTTCTGCCTGATGGCTAAGTGATTCAAGTGCTTTAAATAATTTCAGATGAGTCCTGAATTAGGAGCTTGTCACGGTGGGTAGCCAACCTAGCATGTCAGTTATTGTACCTTGTAGCTAATTCACCTATGTGCCAAGTTTCCCAAAGTGTAGGTGTGTTTTTCTTACACTGCATGCATGTTGTGGATTAACTCCAGTTAGTGGCTAAGCACCATCCAGCTGCCTGCTAACTCTCCCCTGCTCCAAGTGGGACAGGAGGAAAAAATTAGAGCGAAAGCAAGGAACCCTGTTGATTGAAAGATAGCTTGATAAGTGAAGGAAAGAGGAAGAAGAAAGGGAACAAAGAGGAGGAAACAACCCAATAAAAAAAGTAAACCCCAAAACAAAACTAAAAACCCACCGCCCCCGCAAAACACCCACAAGGCAAAGCTAGTAACTTGCTGTCTGCCACAAACAAACCAATGCCCAGCCAGTCTCTTGAGCAATGCTTACCTTCTTCAAAAAACCCCTCCCCTCAGTTTGTATTGCTGCACATGACATTATATGGCATGGAATACCCCTTTGGTCAGTTCAGGTCAGCGGTTGGCTCTGTCCCCTCCCAACTTCCTGCACACTCTGTCTTCTTGCTAGGGGCACAGAGATGAAGCAGAGAACCTTGACGCTGTGCAAGCTTTGTTCAGCGACAGCCAAAACATTGGTGGGTTTTTAACACAGTTTTAGTCACAAGTCCAAAACATAGCACCACAAGGACTGCTATCTATCCCATATTGAGTACAAGAAGCTACACTTTGACCTGAAAGGCTCTGGTATGGTCAGTAGCCACAAACAAAATGTTTCTGTTATTGCAGGTGAAGATTCACGCTGGCCCAAAGTTTGCATCTTACTTGACATTCAGCCCTTCAGAAGTGAAATCTCTGCGCACAGAATACGGGGACCTGGAGTGCTGCATTGAGGTGGTGGACAGCGTTCAAGAAGCAGTTGAACATATCCACAAGTATGGAAGTTCCCATACGGATGTAATTATCACAGAGAATGGTTAGTGACCAGGCTCCTTCTTTAAGCTGCTGTTTTGGTTTGACTGCTTATTCCCGGTGTTAGTGTAAGTAATTACATTGTAGTAGTTCTTCTCTTGGGTCTGTGCCAGTTCAAAACTTTACTAGAGCTGTGCCAAGACAAAGGTTGATTCTCCAACCAAACCAAGCCCAGAACTTCTGAGAATCATCTGCAGTAAGGTCATGTTGATCCGTGACTGGCCAGTGTGAGTCAAGTAGGCTTCTGTTTCTGTACTTCTTTCTGAGCTTAAATGCGTGTCGCTAAAAAGCATGCATTTGATACCATAACCACTGCTGCAGGACCTGGCGAAACTAGTGATTTGTACTGGAAATAGAGTTGCTCTTGAATGTCTGTCTTGTTGCTGAGGGCTACTGGCCTCCAAGTTCACACGCTTGCATGTGGCATTTCTGCATTGTACTTCTCAAATATTACCTGCAACAGCAATTGAGTTTAGGATTTTTCAGTAACTGGAGCAATTCCATGGTTGACACTACTGGAGAGCTGACTGTAGCTTAACTGTCTCAGTTTGAATGACAAATACTGTTTGGGGCAGCTATTCTTTCTCCCTGGTCATGCGACTAAATCCCTCTTTGAAGGTTCCAAACTAAATGGAGTTAGAATTTGACTTCTTCTTGCTTTTTCTAATCTTTGCAAGATTCTTCTAAGATTTGCAGTTGTGTCTACTTGATAAGCATACTGGGAGGAAGGTATAAATGAGCTTGGCTTAGCCTAGGCTGTTTCAGTACTGTCTGATAAGGTTGCATGTGAAAGATATGTTGTTATATCCGTTCACTGTTTTATGCTGTGTTTATTGGAATACACGATCATTCTGTATGTAAGGGATTTTACTTTTGTGTCTGCCTCTTTCCCAGAGAAAACAGCAGAGTTCTTCCTCCAGCATGTGGACAGCGCTTGTGTTTTCTGGAATGCCAGTACCCGATTCTCTGATGGCTATAGATTTGGACTTGGTAAGAGGGAAGATATTACAGGGTTGTGACTGCAGAATTTTCTGGTGTGTGAAAAGTGTGGCAGTGTGAACCCTGAAAGATAGGATTAGTCTCTTATCTTGCTGTCCAATAAAAGGTTTTCAGGAAAGGTATTGCACGAAAAGTTGAAGCCTAGAAATGTCATCCACACAAAGATGTTTTGGATCCTTTGAAGCTCTATTCAATTGCAATAAACTACGCTGCATGCATATAATGATAGAACAATGCAATACAGGATGTGAAACTGCTGAACAGCTTTCCTTTTGTTTCTCTTTCTAATGATGCTGTAAAGAATGCAATGCTTCGGTCCTGCTGGGCAGATTGAGATGCTGTCCAGTGTGCCAGTCCTGTAGTGTTAAGGAATGAAGGGCAGGAACCAAACTGAGTATCAGCTGCTTAAATAAACAGGTGCACCTATTGTGAATTGCAGAAGACAAGGGAAACATTCTTTCATGAGGTGGAAAATCAGAATAGCTACACGCTATTACTGTGTCAGCTGGAACAGTGTTCCATGTGACTAAAAAATTCCAGTTAAGGTCTTTCAATATCTCCTAAATGTGATAAAAAAGGATATAAGCTCATAATCTTTACTAGTTTAGATTTTCTTTTTTTTTAAGGATTATGCCCTCAGATCAGTCTAAGATCAATGTAAGAGATACCTCTCTCTCTCGCATCTTTTTCTTTCTGGAAGTAACTGTAGCAGCCAGAAGTATAAACATTACAATTCATAATGTAATAGTTAACTCCTCGAGCTTCTCTATCAGGTAAATAGAACTGGTATTTGGAGAGGAGCAGAGAATGGCAGGTCCCTGAAAGGCAAGCAGCTTTTTTACTTAGAGGTACAAAACCATTTAGTATGAAGTGAACATCATCAGAGGATTAATTGCCTTTATCTTGGGTGTTTCCTACAGGTGCTGAAGTGGGAATTAGTACTTCGCGTATCCATGCACGTGGACCAGTGGGAATTGAAGGACTCTTAACTACGAAGTGGTTGCTGAGGGGGGACAGTCATGTTGTTTCTGACTTTTCAGAGCATGGGAGCATGAAGTATCTTCATGAGAGCCTCCCTCTCCCTCATAGAAATGCCAGCTAAAAACGCTGGGGAGAAAACCCAGGGGTATAATTATTTCCTGAGGATGTTCAGGCTTCAGGGTAATCTCTGGTGGAGGAGTTTGTTTTTCATCTTCAGAAACATTGTCTTTGGTCATTGTGCAGTACAATGAATACAAAATGATCCCATCAATGAGAATTTCCCCTCTCCGCTTTCAGTTTCCTTATATAGTATCTGCAAACTGACTTCACTTCTCCCAGAGACAGATTTTTTCAAATCACACAGGTAACCTAAGGAAGGGTTTCAGTATCGACTACATTCCTTTTTTATCCCAGTGCTCCTTTTAGCAACTATGTTTGGTGGTGGAGCATAATTTTTTTCCTAAGTTTTGTTTTATTCAAGTACCTGTTCTGGAGAACAGACTCAATAGTTTCGGTTTTGAGGGGTTTTTTCTTCAGACTTACAATCGTGGTGTCTCTTGAAAGCCAGAAAGCTTTATGCTTAATTTCTTTGTATTTGATCAGTCTTGAGATAGGGGGACAGATGTTCCAAATGTATAGTAAGCTTTTGACCAAGAAACCTTTTATATCTAATTCTTTGTATTGTTGACTATTGTGGATAAATAACATAATTGTCTGCTACATTAATTTTGTTACTTATTTGTACAAAAGGTTTCTTTTTCTTCGGTTTTATATAAAACTTAATCCAACAACACTTTGACGATGGCTTGTCCAGACTGAAGCTCTCCATCTGCACGAACGCTTCCCTTGGTGCACTGCAGCCCCGCTGCACGGCTGGCAGCCAGAGCTCCCCGCCAGCTGCAGGACATCCTGCTCTCGGTTCGGTGCTGCTGGGGGATACCGGCGTGGTACCGCCCCGCCAGGGCGCCGTTTCCTTTCCTGCCCACCGCTCTCCACCTCTGTCCTGGCATGGGTGGCGGACGCGCCGTGCTCAGGATCCTGTGCTGCTGCACCCCTTTCTCCGGTCACAGGGGCATCATGACGGGGCGCGGAGTGCGTCTCCCCTCTGAGCAGATGCCAAGGGCCAGCGGACGTGGGTGAGGCAAGCGAGACGCCTCGGTAGGTGCGGATGGCTCCTGGTCGCTGAAGGTGGCACGGCAGGGGAGCTCAGATCGACACCGGGGGGTCGCGACGCAGAGGCTACGAGAGGGGCTTTGCCTGGCCGTGAGGGCCGTGGTGCCGTCGCAATGACGGGCGATATGTACGCTCAGCCCCGGGTACATGGATATCTGGCACCGGGCGGGCCCCAGAGCAGGGCGGTGGTACTGAGGCTCGCCTGCCTGGGCTTGCTGGCGAGTAGCAAGGAAGATGGCTTCAGACCCCCGTTCCTTGGAAGTGAAGGTGAGGGAGGGATGCTGAGGAGGGGGGCAAAGCTGGGAACTGCAAGGAGGGGTTTAAAGTCATTGTAGGGGGAGAGAGCTGTTCAGGAGCAGTTCCCTTGGAGCAGGTCAAGGGAGCAGGTTAATTCTCAGCACGATGTGAGGACTATGCCCAGGAAGGCAGTTCCAGCATGTGTCTGTGTTGTGTAAACTATTAGTCCGTCTTCTGCATCATACACTGTACCTTCCTTGGGTCTTGATGTCTCCGTAGCTCTTAGTGATCACTAGGCACCTTGGTAGCCCTCCCGAGTCTCAAGTGAATTGCTACTGCCTGTTGAACCTTTCTTGTCTTGCAGTTACAGCTTAGGTGTGGATCTGTCTGGTGTCTATTATATTGTAGATGTTTCTGAGCAGTCATCTCTCACAGTGCTGAGCCAGGTGGCGCCTTCAGCTCCACTTCTGTGAGTTCTCTTTTGACAGAGTTGTCTTCGGGGATTGCATCCCGATGTTCGTAACAGTCTTTTGTCTTACAGCTTGGCTTCTTGCTCATCCATCGTTCTGCTTTTCGTGGTTCTCATCTCTGCTGATGGCTGCAGCAGTCACCACTTTCCAGGGCTGCTGTAGAGCACCTGCACTGTCATGGCACATGGCTGGTGGCATATTCCATATGGAAGTCATTCTCGCTCATGCGCGTATCACGTCTCACAGTCACGTTGCTTGAGGTGTTGGGTGTCTGTGTCATGGTTGGAGCTGCCCTGCCCAGGGGTGTAGCAATACAAAAGACAGGGTAGCACAGCCTCAGGGTGGTATGGTAGTACATTCATCTGGTCTAGATACTTCTGGCAAAGCCCATACAGTTAATCTCTGGGCTGTAGATGGCTGGCACAGTTATCTTCATTGTCTTTTGAGGGTGCCAGGCTCTGGCCTTCAGGGAGCAGTAGTTTGTGTGGTAGTGGTGTGGGCTGGGTCATGATTATGCCCTGGCTTTTACAGGTGGGGCTCAGTATCTGGGTTCTTTTAGCTGTGTTATTGTAGAGTAAACTAGAACTGGACAAAGTAGTTTTTTGATAGACCTTTACTTGTCATGAATTTCAAAAACAAAATGTGAATTTGAATGCTCAGGTATTTCTGATGAATTTTTAAATCCTACAGGCTTTTAGATTAACTACTCTTTTTAGCTGCTGAGTTGTCTGATGAATTCTTTGGTCAAAGCCTGGAATTTTGTTTTTCAAGGTTTGGAAAAATGTTACAATAGGCTTTGTGTTGAGTGTGAGGGAATGAGAGCACTGATCAGGTTTTATTTAACTGTGTAAAGGTTAACCAAAAATTTTAAAGTACCTTTTTTTTTTTTTCAGAATGGTTTCCTTTGCAAGTGAGCAACTTTTTATCTACGAAAACACTGTTTAGTAGAAAGTTGTTATTTTCCCATGTTGTGTTGACAAAATGGGGTCGTCTTCAGAGTTTCTAGTCTCTTACAGACTGAGACAGCCTGGGAATTAATATGTGGTATTGCATAGCAGTGTAGAACACTTCACTCTAGACTGAAATCCTGTTAATATTATCGGAGTTCTCTAATGAAAGTTTGGTCAATGTAATTTCTTAAGTCTGCTGTGTTTTTTAAAGATCTTATAAGATTATAGGTTAAATAAGGTGTGAGTATATGGAGTGTTTTATAATGCAGGTATATTTAGTGCCAGAGACAAAATTGTGCCTAGTCAAAATGTGAATTGAAACATTTTAGTGGTGTATGTTACACGATGTTAATATACAATGCAGTGTTAGCGTTCTAAAACATTTGTACAAGCACGTGTTTAAGACAACTACAGAGGTAAACAAGCTTTGTGGTTATTTCGGGGATCTTTTTGTCTCCAAACTCCTGAGCAGGAAGAAAACATTGGTGAAGCTCCTGCTAAAACAGTCTGAATGGTGAACAATTAATGCGGGGTGAATTACGTTTAAATGCAGTACTCCTGCTTTAAAGAGCAGAGCAAGCACTTTCCTTGCGTTCCTGTGGCCCTTGCGTATTTATAATGAAACCCGTTGCAGGGGCAGCAGCTCTGTTTACCGCTGTTATGATTTATAGCTGCAGCTCGACAATTTTTACCAGCGGGGCCCATCTCGGACTGTGAGGGAGCGGCCCCGCGGGAGCGCGCCGACAGCCGGGCCCGGGGTGCCGCCACTGGNTCGCACCATGGCGGCCGCGGGCGGGAGGGCGGCCGCCTCGTCCACCTCGTCGGAGTCTTACACGGGTCGCGGCTCTTCCACGCCGGGCGTGGGCGGGCGAGCGGAGCAGACGTTCCGCTACACCCTGGGGCTTCTGCAGACGCCGCACAGCACGGAGAGCACCGTGGGCTCCACCAGCGTGGGGGCACGGCCGGGCGGCTGTAGCGGGGAAGGTCTCGCAGCCGGCCGGGCCGCCGGGAGCAGCGCGATGAAGCAGGCGGTTTCCGAAAGGGGAGGTACGCTCTCTGCCCGGGCCTTTATCTCTTTCTTTATCCTCCTGCTCTCTTTGCTCGGGTCGCGTTCTGAAAGAGCTGTTAAAAGCGGTGCTTACTGAGCTGGGGCAGCAGCATCTCGCAGTCAGAGAGACCTTTTTTCATTTAGCCTGCCAGAACAATGGGAGTCGTTCCTTGCACTTCTTTAAATAAATCTCTTATTTTCTGTAGGTAGTAGTAGCTGAGTTCTCTGGTGGGATCAATAAACGCGTTTGAATTGCTGCACAGTGTTTGCTTTACAGCAGAGAACTGAAACATATTCAACTGGTTATGAGTTTCGGGTTTGTGTTTGATTTGTTGGTTGTTTTGGGAGTTTTGTTGCTGTTGTTATTTGGTTTTGTTTTTATTTTTTTGCCTAGCTTTTGAAATAGTTTTAAGCGCCTGTCATCCTCGATGTGTGGTAAGAATGTTGTGGTCCTACAATGCGATACTGCTATTTGCCATCCTTTACATAAATCTACTATCAAAGTCCGTATCTTGGCAGGAAGCAAAAAAAGTTAAAATGGTGGTGTTTTCAGACGAAAAGAAACTGAAAAGAGTTGGAAAGTATTTTAACGCTTGCTGCAATGAATTCTGAAGTACATATATCTCCATTAAGCATAAATTGGAAATGAGGTAAAATGGGTTTGGGTAATATATATGAGTACTGAGGAATCAAAAAAAAACCCCCAAAACAGAATGCTAATTCGAATAGGGCGTGACTTAAATGTTGGGTTTAAGAAATACTCGTATATGGTTTGGTTAATCCGGTCTTTAAAATTGCAGTTTTCCCCCTGTTACGCCAGATTCGGTACCTTCTAAGAGAAGGTTCTTCTGCCAAAATTCTGAGTGAACTTATGCCAAAATCTGAGTGAATGCTATTTTTAAAAAATTGTCGATATGCATTGCAATGCTGATGTGTGCACTCTTAAAAAAGTCCCCAACCAAACAGTCTGAACTAATATTTTTATCACTTGTCACAGTTTTAAGATTAAAAAAAAACCAAAACAAGCAAACAAACACGAAGAAAATCCTACCTCACCCTCCAAAAAACCCAAACGAACCCCAGAACCCCAGTACTGTAAATATTTTTGTACCAGCCAACCTCGATAAAGAATTATGCAGTTAACTGATCATCTAAAAACAGTACTGAAGTATTTTGTCTTGTGTGTCAGTTCTTAATGTAATATAAGAAACAGAAATGTTTGTGTTTGCATGTTTTGTAATACCTGAAGTTTTTTAAGTTTGAAGAGGTTCTGCTATTTATATTTTCATTCATTTTCTTAATCTTAAAAAGCAGTTATCTAAACTAGATTAAGGATGTCTTCAGTCACCTCAAGAGAATTGAAAGCAAGTAAATTACTTAAATAAGTTATTGGAATTTAAAAGTGTTCTGAGACAAAGATATTTTGCAGGACTTAAAAACGTAGGTAGGTCTTAAATACACGTGTAAAAGAAACTGCTGTTAACAAATGCATTCCCAGATTATTGTATGATTTCTGAGAGTTGATCCCCATGAATTCAAAGGGTTATCGTTCCCAAGTGGTTCTTTTTTTTTTTTTATTGTCCTGTTTTTTAAAAAGAATGCTCAGCTTTTAAAAAACGGTTTTCATAAACACGTGTGCGGTTTTAGGTGATGATTTTTCAAATGATGGGCAAATGTGAGATAAAGTTGATTTTTAGCATTCTTTCATAAATCTAGAATTCATTAGAATATTAAATGATACATAGTAAAGTGACTTCTGTTGTATTATTTCAGTTCAATGGTGTAAATTATTATTTTTTTATTGGCACAGCAGGTAATCTCGTAGAAAATAATCATTATAATGCAAGCTTGTTTTTAAAGCAGTCTGATTTTTTATTTAATTTTATACTCTGGAGAACTTTCTTAGAATGACATTTTGTTTGGATATCTCTATTTCTACTACTAATAAATGAAATTTTGTAAGCTGTTTTTTTTTTATTGGTTTCTGAATAAAAATTTGTTGTGGCTGTTTTCGTAATTTACTTATTTCTCTCTCCCCTCAGAATCATATTTTGGGGACAAAAGTTCTTGTGTAGAAAATGCTAACACATTGAATCTCACGAGTTCTTCTTCTGTGCATGGCCTGAATAGCACATGCATAGGAAAAACACCTCTCTCTTCCGGTAGATCTGTTTGCAGGAGCCATACCCCTCTTATGGGATATTCGGGTAAGATTAATAGCTCTTAGAGGAAATAGTCCAACTTACATTTCTGATGTTATTTTATTAAACACAGTTTAATTTTTAATGTGATATGTTAAGATGCTAAAATAAACTCAAAACACAATGTGTTTTGTACTGCAGAGGATGCTGCCAAGGGACAATATACCATCAAGAAAATACTACTTCACATACTGAGAAGATGTTTTGGTATTGCATCCTCTTGCCACTTACTTTGTGGATGTGTGGACATGTAGTGTGGTCTTTAAAGAGCCCAAATTCGTGCACATCTCTAATCAGGGTTTATTTTTAGGCTTGCAGTGCATTGGACATCACATATAACATAATTCTCAAGTTTCTTGATGCAAGTTTTATGTATTTTATGTTGGCGTGTTCAGAGGTGTAGAACGTTAGTTCTTCAGAACACTTACACAGTAGCTGATGGGAGTACATTTTGCAGTGCTTTGTATGAGCAAAATGGTGTTACAGGGTGCCTTGTGATGCCTTGTGCCATGTTATATGTGTCGTATGTGCTCTGGTAACGCAAAAGTAATGGCATTTAAAGTTAGTTCTCTCGGGGTCTGACTAATCATTATCAGTTCAGTCTTTAGCGTTCTTAAAGACTGAACTGATAATGATTCTTTCGTGCATCATGTTTATCCTTGCTCTGTTGTTTGTGATGCTCCTTGACCGATCTTTCATTGATCTGTATTGAATGTAACTGAATATATACGACTGTTTTGCAGTTACATCCTCATCTGCAGTTTCTGCTCATACTGTTGCATCGGTTATTGTAGCTGTAGTAGAAGGAAGAGGCCTTGCCAGAGGTGAAGTAGGAATGGCCAGTATAGACTTAAAAAATCCTGAGATGATGTTATCACAATTTGCAGACAATACAACTTATGCCAAGGTATTTTATGGGCTAATTGTTGTGACTTACTGTCTTGAAAAAAACTTATGACTAATGGGAAATTAAATTTCTAGTTTGTGGAAGAGATTTCTCAAAAGTGGAAGTAACAAATTCTAGAAAATCTGCAGTGTTGGAAAGACTGCTATTTTCCTTACTGTGCCTCAGATATTAAAGAGGAAAGAATGCTTTTCAAAAGAAAAATAGACTCGCAAAATACACCGTACATGGGACTGAGATGCCTTGTGTGGAAGAGCATTGGGCAATATATGGTAGTAGAACTTGCAAGTGTTCTTCATCAGGCAGAGCAACTCTGAGAACAGAACTGCATAAATGTCTCTGTGTTTGTGTGTGTGGTAAAGTAATTATAGGTCTGGCGTTGGTTACTTAAATATTCCTTCTCAGTTAGAAATGAAATGCACTCAATTTACAGCCAGCACTGCATGTTCTGCATTAATCTGGTGAGTAATCACTGGTTTATGCAGCAGCAGCATTGGCGAAACATCTTTCATGGTTTTGTTGTAGTTATGCATGCTAGAAAATAATGTGGCTTGTAGCATCTTTACAATATTCAAAGAAACAAAAGCTTTATTAGGACAGTAAGTAGCTCTGACTCAGGATGTAAACAACCATCGAATCTGTTTACTAAAACAGATGTTGTATAATGTTTGGGGTTTCTTTGTTTTGTTTTATTTTTAAGCATTAGTGCTTTTAAAGCCTGTTCTGGTCTTAACACACATAACTACATATTCAACATCCTTTATAACTGCCTCTCAGGCCGTGGCCAGATTGTTCATTGCTTTCCTGCCTTACCATTACAAAAGCTGGCGGATTTTTTTGTACACGTACGTTCCTAATTTTCCATTTAGATTACCGAGTTCTCCATTCTGTGCTCATACCTGGTACTGCAGTCACCATCTAGTCAAAAAAAGAGAGATGCTAGTGCACTGTGACTTTTCCCCTAATGCAGGAAATGCCCTAACAGCCTAATTTCTTGCCTTAATCTCTCGCACCTTTAACAATGTGTGAAAAAATTCGTGTCACCAGAGGTTTATGTCCACAGAGGAGACAGAAGTGTCCTGTACCTTTTATTCATGAACAAAGGGAGAGGCCGTGGGGCATTTCCCTATGGGGTCTCTCAAATTGTTGGAGGACTGCAGCCTCCTTTTTATCCTAATCTTCCCGGCTGCGTCGCCTTTGCCCATTCCCTATTGGCTGAGGTATTCGAGAGGTACAGACTTCCCGATCTGCCTACTACATGTCCCTGTTAATATGCTCCCCCCTGTATAACATATGATACGTGACCATTAAAATGAGCTGTAGGTCCACCCTGGGTGGGGAAGTTAATATTCATAACCCTACTGAGTCTTTGTTCTTCTCGAAGTTGAGGAGTTGAACATGACCTTGGCTAAGCAGCAGTCCGTGTCAATTAGTACCAGCTTTTGAAATTGATGGTTTGTCCCGTTAACTTCCTTATCTCCAGGTTTCTGGCCCTGTCTGCAAGCAGATTCACACAATCTGTTTGTCAAGACATATTCATCTTACTCCTTTCAACAATATTGTCTATCTGCTGATCAGCTGTTTTCTTACACTCTCAGAATCCATGCTTTGCCTAGTGATTGCTGTCCAGCCTGCTGTATTTTCTCCTTCTTGTGCATATTTTTTTGTTTTTGAATGTTCTGCAGATAAATTCAGGAAAGTTTCTTGTATTCTTTTAAGTTCTTCAGGATTTGCTGAACTGTGATGCCACTGGAAAAAAACTTCCTAATGATTAGTAGATATGAAGGGCAGTGACAGCCCTCCCACCCCAAATGCCCTTAGATTATTTTCTTTGTTTATTTTTATGCTTGTTTACCTTTTCATTGTGACGTCATCTGTCCCTTCCTGCACATCTTAACTTCTAAGCAGTTAAAATGTAGTCTGTTTTTTCATGTTCCTCCCTTAAGAATTTGTGAATGCCGGTATAAATGAACATAAATGCATAATGTTGTTTGTCCTTTCTTACACAGTCAACAAGTAGAAGAGCATATAGTCTGCTTTAAATCCCTACAGGGGGTGTGCATAACGTAAAGCTGGTAAAATATGCAGATTTTTAGCCATGTTAATACCAAGATAAACGTTACTAGAGGAGGTTAAAACAAAATCAAAAACTAGTCTCAATCAAAAGATTAGTAGTGTTCTGACATGTTGCATTTCTTCATCATCCAGAGCACCATTAACCTTTCAGCTGCAAGCCCAGAAAGCTGCCATCTGTTGAAATACCTCCTTCTACCCCATCACAGCCCTTGAATATAGCTTTGGATAGTTCTCTCTTGCTTCAACAGCGAGCATGATTCCGTGTTCAAATAACAGGAGATAAGCTCTAAATTTTGTTTGTTTGTTTGTTTTTAATTTAGTTTTGTGTATATTTAGTTACAAATGAATTTGGCTCATTAGTGTAGAAAATTTGGAACTTGAACTGATTTTAAAATGCAAGGGTTCTGTATTTCATTATTGCTGTTCATTATTGTCTAAAATATTTTAGATTATATAATTTTTTTATTAAATTATTTTGAACTTTTTGTTCAGGTTATTACTAAACTCAAGATTTTAACACCGCTAGAAATAATAATGTCGAACACTGCTTGCGATGCGGGGAACACAACGAAATTGTTCAGTCTGATAACAGATCATTTCAAGGTAAGATCTAAAATTTCTTTCGATGCTTTATAGAGTTCTTGTTGATCACTATTATATGATGGTTGATTTGAGAGTTTTGCACAACTTTTAAAATCCTGAATGCGGACAGATTTTGTTTTCTATGATTATCAGGTCTGATTTTACAATGGTAATGAATGAACTAAATGCAGCTCCCATGCTGCTACTTCTAACACTGACAATTACAGAGATAAATATATTGCTGATTAAAGCTGTAAGTTTTGAGTTTGTGGCATTGAGTAATTTGAGTAATACCAAACCTAGGAAAGATAAAGAAATTTTAAAAATCAAGTATTCTCTTCGCTTCTCCCTTGTTCTCTCAACCTGATAAATCAGTGGCGCTGATGTATCATAGAATAGGAAGAAGAGCACTGTCAGGGTAAAAGAGGATGAGATGAACTAGTATAAGTAATTTATGAGTATTAAAGCCTCAGAACCTTTAAAAAACTATTAATTACTGCCTGAACTGCTTCATGCCCACAGAACCGATGGCTTCTTCATGAGTGCTCTTCCACTTCCTGACCTCTCTCCTCTTTTTCTCACATAAATTACTTGTGCATCACACACCTTCAGTTACGTTGACCTGCTTGTGCTAGTAAGCTAGAATGAATGCTTCTATGAAGACAGATTGTGGAATCAGTTGATAGATTTCTTGGACACAGGTATTACTAGAAAAATACAGAAGTCTCTCTGATGTAACTTTTAAAACTATTTGCTTTCATCCCCATCTTCACAGAATGTGACTTTTACAACTGTCCAGAGAAAATACTTCAATGAAACAAAGGGTTTGGAGTACATAGAACAATTGTGTGCATCTGAATTTAGCACCATTTTCATGGAGGTCCAATCGAAGTATGTTTAGATAAGGAAAAGCATACTGTGTCCAGATAAGTTTTTAACAAAATCATTTTATGTACTCATTACATGTGTCTGTGTCGTGTTGCGAAAGTTAGAAAATCGTCACAGAACCGTCTTTTTATTTTGCCCTCCAGTGTTTCTGATATATCTAGAAATGTGAATAGAAAGGCTGTTACGTAGTCGGGTATTCTTTTGAGTTTTCTCGGCTTTCCACTTTGTCTTTTTCATTCTTTCCTTAAAGATACCTTTTAAGAGCTATGACTGCCTTTCTTTCTGGCCTCAGCAAACGTTTTCCACGTATCAACAATTTTAAGTGCTGATACTTGGTGACCAGGGTCTTCAAGTCACATGTACGTGTTGAAATATGTGTGTTCACAGTACCAGCTATATAGTGTAGGCTGTCAAGCGTACAGAGACGCAAACATTTATGAATATTTGATTTGCATGAATATATGTTCACTAGACACGGGTTCGTGCATATTTAAAATATACTGCTTTTTTAGTGCTATCAATTGCAGTAGTTGCCGAACCGCAGTAGTGTGAATGTTATTTCTGTAGTGCACTGCTTTTGTGGCATTTCAGTAGCAGTGTTCAACATTCATTAAAAATTGTTTCTTTTCAAGGTATTACTGTCTTGCAGCTGCTGCAGCTTTGCTAAAATATGTTGAATTTATTCAAAACGCTGTTTACGCTCCTAAATCGCTCAAGGTGCGTTTCCAGGGGAGTGAGAAAACAGCTATGATAGATTCATCATCAGCACAAAATCTTGAACTGGTAATTAATAACAGAGATTCTCGGTAAGAATAGTTTTTCCAAGTTACGTTTTTATAAAGATGGATTTCACTAAGTTTCCTTGACATTTGTGTCAAAGAGCTGACCATTATATTTATTTCTAAATGAGAGAACTTGCATACCATTCAGAGCTTCTAAAAAAAATATTTTGACAGAGAAATATGTTACAATTCAGCACAAAATTTCTAGCACAGGAAGTCCTAAAGTGAATTGTAGAGAGATGATGCATAACCATCTTTACATTGATGTGTATGCTTTAATCAGACTTAAAAATGTTATTTATGCAGAATTTCAGAGACTATGAAATGAAAGAGGCAGTATTTCTGCAAGAAGTTTCTTACGTTGGATTAAAACACCTGTATTTCACGCAAGATACATGCTTCAACCTTGAAAGGTTGTTTTATTTTCTTTTAGATCTAATAGTGGCAAAGAGAGTAATTCCTATAATGACGGTAATGTGCAATATGGTACTTGATTGCACGGTAGTTTTCCACATGGAGATGAATGCTTGGAGCACTTCCTTCATTGGGAGTTAGTTGCCTTCTAGGCAGAAGAAACTTCAAGGCTTACCTTCTGCGGGCTGTTACGCTTCTGGTGAACAAGAGAAATACTTGGAACTTGCATTTTGCTGCCTGTCAGGTTCTGAGATCCACCTCTGTTTAGATGTCCGCTTAACCGCCCCGATATAAAAAGGGGAGCCTGGAGATACCTCACTCTCCAAGTACTGTTCATAAGAGCTTTCCTCTTGGGGAGATGCAGTACAGCCACAGAATGCCTTGCATTGGAAGGTACATTTGGAGGAATATTTTTCTGAAAAAATATTTTTCTATTCCTAATTGCACAGATGCTTTTGAGAGGAAGGCGGTTACAGGAGAAACTGAGCAACAGTAAAGTGCTTTAAGTTTCTCTAGGGTTTTTTTTTTGGCATTATTGATGAAGAATTTTTGCTGATCCATTGGCAAGTTTGAATCAGCCAAACATAGCTATTTTTATTGCATAGATCTTACCCCAGAGTCTGATTAGGTATCTTTGTATTAGGTATCAACAGGTAAAAGTTAATAGTACGGACACGCACCGGAAACACCTAAGTGAAATTTGTGTGCCAGTCTTAATTCCGGAGGGACTTGGTCTCTTTTCATTTAACTGTGCAGGGAAATAAGTCCTCAGTTGCTTTAGGATAGGCACTGTGGATAGTCTGCCAAATGATGAGTTCCATTTAAGTGTTGTCCTGAGTTGCATCGTATGGTAAATGCACCCTTCATACAACTGGGTTTGAATTTCCCCCCCTTTTTTTAAATTCTCTTGACTATGGCTTTGCTTTTTTATGCCGTGGTATTTCAGGGTGTTTCTGCTTGCTGTACCTGCCTACCTACCTACCTGTCTATCTTCATGGTGTTCGTTTTGTGTACTTGTATCAGGTTTCTTCCTATTCGAGTTCTGGTTTAAATCAATATGTTAATATGACCCCAGTATTTCATGGTTCTTCTTCCAGCCTATAGAAAAAAAGATTTCAGGTTTCTAAAACTGTTTAGCTGTGTAGTAGGTGTAAGTATTATAGATGGCTTGTTCTACACAGATGCACTCACCCTTAAGCGTGAAACCCTGGGATATGTAACATGTAAAAGCCAAAAGGATGAAAATAATATGTACAAATTATAAGCATGTTATTTAGCGCCTGTATTGACTGGAAAAAGTTCTTTAAAAAAATAAAACCAAAGGTTATTTCTCTTTTGGTCTTCTAAGTATTTTAAATTATTTTCAGAAATGTATTTCAAGTAAATTGTTCTGATTAGTGTTCTCTGATTATAATTTGAAAATTTGCCTCCTTGTGTAGGGTTGGCTTGTTCATTTTTTAGTTTATTTTAGTTTTGTTCATTTCAGTTTAATTGAGAGGGAGAATGTAGACGTTACCACTGCAGTAGCAATGGAATACTACTACGAAAAATGAATAAAATACTAAGTACAAATGTATTTATATACTTACATAATTGAGGGCTAATATTATATTAAATTACATTGAATCTGAGTTCCTAAACTGCTGTAGTTCATATAATATACATGGCAAACTGGGAGATGCTAAGCATGCCAAAGCATGCCTCAGATTTGTAGGATACTCTTACCTGAAAATGTCTCCTGACACTTGCCATCTCTTTTTTTGGTGCATGTATTCTTCACGTCTATTTTATTTTCGAAGGAATAGTCACACACTTCTTGGTGTTCTAAATTACACTAAAACTCCCGGTGGAAGTCGAAGACTTAGATCCAATATCCTGGAACCTCTAGTTGATGCTGAAACAATTAACACCAGACTGGACTGTGTTCAGGAATTACTCCAGGATGAGGAGCTCTTTTTTGGTCTTCAAGCAGGTAGTAGTTTATTTTGTAACACCTAATATTATATTTCTTTTTAAACATATTTTTCTAATATAGGAAAGGATGTAGTGTGACTCAGTATGTTTTGAAAAGTATTTTTTAATGGTTTGTTAGGTGACATAGTGGACACAATTTTTTGAAGTAATCTATATTGTCATAGTGATACTTTACTCAAGTATTTTGTTTAGAAAAGTGAATTGCTCTGATAAAGTGTATAGAAGTCTGTGAGCCAATAGCTTTTTCAAAGAATTGGAGTTTGTCTCTTTACCTCTATGGCTAGGTGTGCATTATGTTTGATGTATACAAGTATATGTAATATATACATGAAAAAGCAAACACATTGCTTAAGTAACACTTGCGTATAAATATTTTTTTCCTGTTGCTTCATAAAACATATGGTCCAGAGAAAGGTAAAATACAATACTAGAATTAGTCCACGTGAAGCTGGATCATATAATCTTAATCTGTGTCACGAGAGAAATATGATTCAATCTAAGAAAAAAAAGTATTTCTGAATTGACAGATATCTATATCTATACAATAATATCTATACAATAATCCCTGCGTGCTTAGGTATAGTAAGTATAGTTACGACAAAATAATTCAGATAGTAGCTATTTTTAACCTAGTTTTTACCGTATATGTCAATAATTTGTGACAATAGAATGTTAGGAAAAGATTAGCATTAATATAGCTAAGTAACTTTGTGCTCTAAAAGAAAATACATCTTCTTACAATTTCAGTTTAATTTCTGATGTGTATACTTTTGTTTTACAGTTATCTCAAAATTCCTGGACACAGAACAACTACTTTCAGTTTTGGTACAAATTCCAAAGCAAGATACAGTATGTTTCAAAATACACCTTACAAAATCAATTATCTGTCTATAACATTCAATATATAAATGTGATATTTATAATTGATCTTAATTTATGCAAATATACTTCCAAAAATGTTTACAGTTTCGTCACTCCCCACCTTTATTCTTCATAAGTGTACATTTTATTCCACAGTACTCAGACGAGAGAGAGGAATGTTCTTCACATGAGCATAAATGGAAAACGTGTTTAGTGACTTACGGTCCTAGTGACTGTTACATTTCAAAGCAAGATTTTTTTTTTCATCTGATCTTGCCTCATATATCAGTCTGTATGTTAACACATGTAATACAAATATCAAAATGGAATAAATACGTGTAGTTCTCCAGTGAATCTTGGTTGAGACCAGACCCAATAGTTAACTACAGTGAGTTTGAGGTAACTGAACCTCAACTCCGTTTCCACTAAGAACACCGAAACCACGGTGTTCTAAGTTACATTTACCTACTGTACTTGAGTCGGGTATCTCTGCCACTGCTTTTGAGGCTGATGATTCCTCATGTTTATGCTTGTGTGCCAGCGTCTTAGATACTGACAACTCTTTCATCTCTCAGTGTCTTCTCACATGCTGATTTACCTGCTTAGATAAAGGATTTGTGTAATGCTAATTAAAGAAATGGGGTTCAGACTCAAACAGGACAGTAATAAATGCAGATAAATCTCTTTAATGACATAATCCAAACCCAGAATGTTTATTGCTCCCAGCTTTCCTTGTAGAAATGTGTAACATGCATTCATGAGTTCATCTGTGTGACTAAAACTGTCACACAGGACGCTTTTATGTATGCATAGGACCATGTACACCAAACTTTTCTACTGCAATGTTTTCACTGTTGACTGGTTCCAATATAGCAGAGCATTCATGCAACAGACATGCTTATTTGAGTGCCAGCTCAGTTGCTTTTATCAAATGCGGGATTAGGCAGTTCAGTATGTTTCATTCCTGCTCTCCATAAAAATTTTCATTGTAAACCTCCCACCAGTCAGCAGATGAGATGCACATCTGAAAAGCCTATGGTTTCTGTTACTAAATGTGTTAGTGGTATGTTCAGCATGAGCATTCTCTCACCCTAAGGAGGCTGTCAACTGACAATCTTGCTGAGATGTGGTACTTGAAAAATCACGTCCGTGGTGAAATCATTTACTGCCTTTGGTCTTAAGTGTATCGTGTGCAAAGATGCACTTTTAACACCAGTTCAGTTAAAATTCCTGTAGTAAACTAATTAGTCAAAGATCCATTCCACTACCACCTTTTCATGTATGGCCACGTCTGTTCTTTTGATGTCTGATTCTTCATGGGACTTAGACCCCGTATTTATTCGGAGATTATCATTCTTCCATTCATGCATTTAGCACTCCTTAGTTCTGTCTTTTACAGAAAAAAACTTTCTGTGACCGTAAGAGATGCCCTCAGTCACAAGAGTAAGGAGATACTATATATGAGTGAGAAAAGATTTCACGTGAGGCCGTGCTCCTATGTTCATGCGCTTATCTATGCTTATCTATGTTATTTCCTTAAAATCCTGTTGCACAGTGCATGCGTACTGCATATGCTATGCCCTAATGTCAGCAGCAAAATTCTTCATCGTAAGTGTTAATGGGGCGTACAAAACAAGGTCGATGGTTTCTGTGAATGAAAGATTTTGAAGAACAGTCATTATTGTGAGAAAAATTTTGAAATACTTACTGGATTTTTTGTATTATCATATGAGCAGATGTTTAAGGATGTACATACATTAACCAAAGAGAAATCAACCAAACTGGGTTATGTTGCGTTTAACAGCATTAGTGGAAAAGGTTGAGTGCTTCATTATAATACATAATGCATTTGCTTTGAAAAAGTCTACGAATTGTGTAGAGCTTGTATAGAGTTAAGTGTACATAGAAGATGAAAAGTTTTCACAGCTTGGGCTGGCAGGGTGTTCTTAGAGTCAGTCATTATCAGTTCAAACATAGGAAAATCTTAACTACTGATGGACAAACTGTCACAACAGGCAATGTAAAATTTAGGAACATTTTCTGTGCAGACACAGAGTTGCCAAAGTGAGCTTATGAAGTGTTTCAGGAATTTTCATTAAATGTATGAGCCTGTTAGTGTGAAGAATATGAGTTCTACTAGTGCTTAAGTACTTCTTAAAACAGTCATACAAATGCCTCCAATATCTGGGAAATTTTTCAACAGGTTAAAACTGCTGAATCAAAAATAACTAACTTAATCTACCTGAAGCATACCTTAGAACTTGTGGAGCCTCTGAAAGTAAGCCGTCTTTTTTTCTTTTTTTTTAATAAAGTGCAGACCATTTTGTCCTTATTTTTATGAAGTGCAGTTTATTAAATTTCATGGAATATCTCAAGTTAGAAGGGATCGATAAAGTAAAAAAAGAATATCAGTTACAGAACACAATACTGCCGACACAGTCCTTTGATTCTTAACACCAACTGAAAATACGCATTTGAGTCTAATACTGTGAAGGGCAGGATTCCTACCGTTACCTGAATAATTGACTGTATAACATTTAACTGGAGCTCCTGCTCAGATTCCACAGACTATTTACACAACTGCTGATTAGCCTCACTGAATCTGAAAACTTTCAGTCCTTCGAAAAGGCTGCAAAAAGAAGTAACTGTCATGTCCCTATTTTAATCTTCAACAGGCTGCTTTAAGAAGCTGTAACACACAGCTGCTAAAGGCTTATTACAATTCGCTTGAAGATACAAGGTATTTATCTTAACACTTAGCTACTGTGTTAGAAACTCTCATCTCAAAAGTGCCTGTAAGATTAAAGATGTTGCATCTTTGCTCATTTATAGTTACGGGTGTAGCTCAATTCTTTTGCCTAAAAGCTGATTTTAATTGTCAGAAAATCTAATTTTCAACTAATGAATACAGGAAAAAAGCAAGAGAGCTAGCTATGATAGTGGAGTTGCTGCTGAACTGAACTCTCTTAGAAATAATTCTGAAAAGACAGTATTGGTTTCCTAGAGTCTCCATAATAATGCAAAAATCAAGTGTTGCGCATTTGAAAAAAAGGTATATTTGAAAAATAATTTATGTCTCCCAAAGACGTGAATAGTATTTTTAGTTAGACTTTGGTATAGTCACGCTTCATTCTGAGGTGAAAATAGAAATGAAATGTAGTGTTTTGTTTTTAACAGTAGAAAGTTTAAAAGGAGCTTCACTCATTTGTAATACTGTTACTTGTAATTTGGGACCGATATTGCAAGTCAAAATTGTAAAGTATTATGAATCTAATTAGTGATACAACTGATATTGCAGATTTGGAATTATACTTGAAAAGATTACAACTGTAATTAATGATGATACAAGATACACAAAAGGATGTCTGAGTATGAGGACCCAGAAGTGCTATGCTGTTAAGCCTAACATCAATGAATTCCTTGACATAGCTCGTAGAACATACACGGAAATTGTTGATGACATAGCAGGTATTTCTAAACTAAAACTTTAATTTATTTGGAGTTTAAAATACATTGCACTTGATGTCTAGAAGCCATGTAATTATGTGTGTTATAACCTTCTCATATGTAAAAAGTATTTAGTATTGGTATGACATGACTGTCGTTGATAAGCAACTGAGACTCTCCATTTCTGGATAAAAACTCAGTTTTATTTTAATGAAATTGAATAATTATGTGGCGATTCCTATATTCAAAGCTTTGTTAGTCGTTCTCCTAAAGTGCAAAAAAAGTTGGAGTAATGGAACAGAATTACTCCACCTAAAACATTTTGCATAAAACATGTAAATCTTTGGTTTAGCCTCTTCGTTTAAAATATCTGAGCTGTTTGTTCTTTATATTTTAAGCAGTCTTGATCTATCTGTGGACTACCTTTTAACTAAGGTATTAAGAGTTGGAAAATATGAACAGTAGGAGTTTTAGCATGATGTGGGTTACTGTGTTTTAGTAACCTTCCTGTTTATCATTATGTCAAAATAGAAGAAAAAAAATTCTTCTGAAACTGATTTCCTTTTTTTAGCATAANTTTAGTAACCTTCCTGTTTATCATTACGTCAAAATAGAAGAAAAAAAATTCTTCTGAAACTGATTTCCTTTTTTCAGCATAAATTGTTGATTTCTAGCAAAAGGACCGTCTTAATTTAGTCCATAATTGGAAACCTAAGAGAGCGTCAGAAACTTTAGCACCTGTCATACGTTATGAAGTTCCTGTCTTATTCTAATCCCACATTCATACATGGTGAAAAATACAGATGGTACTGGTTTTTTATTTCCGAAACCTTCCATTAACGGTTTCCGTCTTTGTACCGGCGCAAGTGTGTGGGTGTGTGCATATGTTCGTGAACGTATATAATTTGGGTTAAATCTTTGTATGTGGTACGTAGGTATGATAACGCAACTTGCAGAAAAGTACAGCCTGCCAATGAAAACAAGTTTCAGCTCTGCTCGTGGATTTTTTATCCAGATGAATGCTGATTGTTCAACATTACCTAATGGCCAGCTTCCTTCAGAATTTACAAAGGTATCTGTATGAGATACGTGTTAGCGTAATATATTTATATACTTTACTTGAGATATGTAATACATTAATAAAGTACACATTATACAGTAAACAACAAAAAAAATAATTTCAGTGAAGATATTTAGAAGCAAGTGAAGGTTTAATTGGGATGTTTTTATAACTACCCTATATTCAGTTATATAATCAAAAATGTGCAAGTACATGCGATTATGTTTTGTGCAGGTATAAAGTTGTATATCTTGCTAATTGTTGTCTTAAATGGAATTTTCATAAAAACGTACATAGTAAAAATGAAAATGGGTACTGTTTTTTCTGCTTCCCCATATGGTTCCCAAATTGGTTTTTAGAAACTGTTTTTCCTTCTGATAATAAGGCAAGCTCTGACTGTTGGTTTCAATTCCCCATAGATCACAAAAATGAAAAACACGTATAGCTTCACTTCAGCAGATTTAATAAAAATGAATGAAAGATGTCAGGAGTCCCTGAGAGAAATATATCACATGACCTACTTGTAAGACCTGTTCGAACTATTTCATAATTGCTAAGTACATTTATTTGCTCCAATTAGCAGCTAATTACATGGTTTTTTTAAAGCTACCTTTCTGTTAAGTTATGGCTACTTACAGAAGTAATCTAAAGCAGCATTGTTCAAGTGAACCTCCTGAGACCAAAAAACCCCCATAACGTGCATATTGTATTAAACATGATTGCAAATATATCAGCATTTATTAATAGAAGTGGTCATAATGTAAAATTTTTATGGGTGAATTATCTACACAAAATGGCACAATGAATACATTAGTTTTGCATCAGTAATGCAGAATTTTAGTCAGTTCCTTTTATTTAGAGTAGAACTGTCTATTTCTGTATCTTGTCATTGCTGCATGTCATGTAGCTTTTCTCTCTGATTCGCAACTTAGTAAGTGTAATGTTACCTGTCAGCCAAATGGAAATTCTTTCTAGTAACCATGTAGGGTTTTTATTAACATGAAGGTCTAAGGGAATCAGAGTCGCATTTCACACGTTAATAAAACATACTCAATTCCATAGCTGTATTTTTAGTTCGTTCTCTGTGCGAAGCTTTCATGTGAGCTGTTGGTATTTGAGGTACGTGTCTTTTGTCTGATCAGCAGAATGTTAGCTGAGATGATGGTACAAGATCATAATTTACGACAAAGAACTTACACGTTTGCTCGCATCTGGTAGACACGATTGCATTTTATGAGTGACTTTTTATCCTGACGTATGCAGTATGAACATCATAGTTCCATTATTTCTGTGAGTTGTATAAAGTGACAGGATGCGCCATGCAACAGCTAAATCAGCGTCTTATTGCAGAATAGTGTGTAAACTACTGAATGAGATCTATGAACACATTCACTGCTTATACAAGCTGTCCGACATTGTGTCTATGCTGGATATGCTGCTTTCATTTGCCCACGCCTGCACTCTTTCCGATTATGGTAAGTTTCTTCTTTGACTCTGTTATGGGCCAGATAAAGACCCTTCTGATGGAGAATAACCAGGCTGTTTTGTCTGGTTCCATTTCTTTTTCTGCGTCTCAGTACTCTTTAGGCGAGTGTCTCTCGTCTGTTGTTGCCAATTTTATGCTGATGTTCTTTCTGCTTCATTTAATTGAAATTAAATTCTGCCAGTTAGCTGCCGTAAGCCTTCCCAGTCACTCTTCTCAAAATAGACAGTTTAAGTATATTCTGTTGAAAAGCGCTGAGCGTATGGGCATTCTGAGTTTACGCTTTTTTCTGTTCTAGTGGCAGGAAGATAATGTGAGCAGACCAATGTAAAGTATATACTGTAAAACAAAACATATGTCTGCAACTGTTTCTCTGCTTCAGTTTCTGGAACACTTTTAGACATTCTAGACATACTTCCAAACATTTTTGGAAGTAGAGTCTACTAAGGAGTCCAGGATTAAATGCTCACCTGCATATTGTTCGTCCTCTTCCCTAGCCCGGTTCTGCAATATATAAATTAGCACACTGTCTTCCATTAATGCTGGTAGATAAAGAGAAGCCATGTGTAATCGATGCAGAAAAGAACCGTATTCTGACAGAAATCCATAGAGATAGTTCCGGCATCAAGTGGATCTTTGTAGGTGTGGTATATTCCCAAATAATCAATACGGTAACATGTAACAAAAATAGAAGGAATGCTACTTCCTGATTTACCATGCAGATGCAGGGTACGTACGTAGAAGTAACAGGAGTCCACGACCCTCGTACTTTATATGCTTTTAGCAGTATAAAAGAAAAATTATTAAAAATACTTCAGTTCTTTGTATTTTTATTACTGGAGTCCAGCCCTACTTACTAGGGAACAAAACCACAGAATGTTAATTTAGAAATAAAGTTTTAGTTATGGGTTTCTTTTTGTAGTCGTGAATCATGAAAGCTTCCGTGGTAATCAGAATCTATACCTGACAGTGGCTGGTAATTCTTGCTAAGAGCTCTGCTCTGCAAGAATTAACTTTATTTCAGAACATACTAGTTTGATAACGTAGAGGTTTCCGTGCTAACTCCTCGGTGTTTTATGTATTTTTTCTCATTTAGTTCGTCCAGAATTTACCGATACTTTAGCAATCAAGCAGGGATGGCATCCCATTCTTGAAAAGATAGCTATGGAAAAACCTGTGTCTAACAACACGTACCTGACAGAGGGCAACAATTTTGTCATTATTACAGGACCAAATATGAGCGGAAAATCAACATACCTAAAACAGATTGCCCTCTGTCAAATTATGGCACAGATCGGTGAGTAAGAGTGTACAATACTAATCATCTACTGCAGCTTTTTTTCTTTTTTTTTTTTTGTGGTTAAAAGTATTTATAAAAATGAACGATTTAGCTTCCACAATAACATTCTATCTAAATAAAATATTAACAGGTAGTTTGTAGTCCGTTTGCTTCTACCAGCTCTTGCGTTGGTGACAGAGGCAACTGTAAGGTTTTTCATCTGCCATTGGAAACTTACGGGGTCCTGTCTGTGTATCTTGAAACCTCCCCAGTCTATCTTTAGAGAAGCACAGTTGCATGCTCTAGTTCTTTGGAGCACCATAACCCAGTCTAGCACCCTACGGTAGATTGACAGTGAGTGTCCTTCAAGTGTGCCGGTCAGACACGTGCATTAGTCATCCAAAAGAAACAGATGACCTTGAACGTACCGAAATTACGTAGAGAAACACGTTTCGAGACAAGTACAATTAATAGATAAATAATCAACTACTTCAAATAAAAGTAGTAACAAATACTGCAAGGTTCTGTTACTAAAGTTATAGAAGTAAACCAACTGTTTGTCAAGTCTAACTGAGACTCATTCCTATATTCAGGAATTCCTCATGACTTTTTTCTTAGCGGTAAGTCTGGTAGCACAAGTCAAAGACCTGACTCTATAGAATGAAGCTTCTTAGCAGTGGAGAATAAAATTTAATCCGTCGTGTATTTGTGGGTTCGGTCTCCAATAACTGCAAGTTCTTGAGGAATTGCTCTCAAAAACATGAGTTTAATATGAATAAAGCAGACCGAAAAGTTTTTGGCAAAAGGTTCTTGTTCTTTTCTGTTTGGTAAAACTAATACACTTTGAAGTCTGATAAAGGCAACATAATCTTGATTTTGGGAAACTGGGATTTCTTGGGATTAGTAAATCAGTGGCCACAGAAATGTAAAACAATCCTAGCGTTTATTCTTTTTTCAGCATCCCTTTAGACTGACAAACAGCTTCAGGCATATGATTTCTTAAAAGTTATACTGATAAGCTTCTTTAATTGTCCTATCTAGATAATAACTTTCTTCTTATAAATTAATGGTAGAACGTAATCTTACAAAACTCTGTTAAGTAAGATGCATTCTCTGCTGTGCACAGACACCAAGCGTAAAAGCAATTTTTCGTCCCCGGTGACGTATTCAGGCAAATGTCATAGTATAAGAGAAACTTGTATTTTACTTGCTTTGTAGGTTCTTACGTCCCAGCAGAGTATTGTTCTTTTCGAATCGCAGAGCAGATTTTTACCAGAATAGGTATGGACGATGATATTGAAACAAATGCATCCACATTCATGAAGGAAATGAAAGAGGTATGAAATATAGCTATCCAGGTCCAAGGTCCATTTTTACTGTTACGCTAGTAGAAGTTGTACTACTGTATTTCCATGGAAAGAGTGTACTTTGAAAAGCAGTCAGAAATTCAGCCTTCGTCTCTTTTACGATAAACCATAGAAAACCAGGCGTCTCTTAAATAGAAAGATATTCCAGTGTGAGTAAAAGTCAGTGTTTTGTTGGATAGTACTTTCAGCATTTTTGGGTTTGCTTAGACTTTAAATTATTATTTGTAGGGGCCTAAGCTCTCTCAATTTCCTCTCACAAACTGAAACCATTTTGAGGGTAAGTGATACGTTCAGTGGAAAAGAGAAAGAGTGTTGTAGTGCGAGTCGTTTGATTAGAGTTGACAGCTGTTTGAAAGCTTTGAAAAGGTAAAATCGTAGTATCTTGAGAGATTTTTAAAAAATTTCTGCATTATGTTCTGTCTGTGTAACATAAAAAATTCCTATTTTTAAAAAATGCATTTATAGGAATGATAACACATGGAATATTTTTCTAGATAACGTACATCATACAAAATGCTAATGATAAATCACTCATCATTATTGATGAACTTGGCAGAGGTACCAGTGCTGAAGAAGGTATCGGCATTTGTTACGCTGCCTGTGAATATCTGCTGAATTTAAAGGTAATTCTGTTTTGAAAAAAATTTAAGCCTTAGAATTGTCACCCTGAAAGTTAATGCAGTATTTTCTCATAATTTAACATCAGTTTTGCAAAGATTTCTTGGTTAAATACGGTATTTTTCATAACTGGTGAATAGTAAGACTTATGGTGAGAGGAAACATGCTGACATAAGCTGCAGTTCTGTTCACTGGTTGTTGTGATTTAACCCCAGTTGGCTGCTAAACACCTCCCAGCTGCTCGCTTGCTCCCCATAGTGGGATGGGGAAGAGATCAGAAAGATGAAAGTACAAGAACGTGTGGACTGAGATAAAGACAGTTTAGTAAGTAAAGGAAAGCAGCACGCAGAAGCAAAATAAGGAATTCATTCACTGCTTCCCATCGGCAGGCAGATATTCAGTCATTTCCTGCAGTGCCGTGTTTCATCACAGTGGCTGTTACCATAACACTGAATGTCCCTCCTTTCTCCTCCGTCCTCACACTTTCTCTTGCGGTGTTGTAGTATGGTGTGAGATATCCCTGGGGTCGTTTGGGTCAGCCATCCTGGCTGTGTCCCCTCCCAGCTCCGTGAGCACCCCCAGCCTGCTCACCGGTGGGGCAGGGTGAGGAGCAGAACAGCCCTTGGTGCTGGGCAAACGCTGCTCTGCGGCAGCTAAAACGTGGGTGAGTTACCAGCGCAACACAAGCTACTATGAAAAAAACTAATGCTAGTCCATCTAAAACCAGTACGCTGGTCACCGTATCTTTCCAACTTTGCTTGCAAGCTTGTAACTGTCTGGAAAGAGAATAACCCACTCTGTTTTGTTTTGCTTATTTAGTTTACTTTTAGTTTTGCTTTACGCTTGAATGTTAAAGGTGAACCTCTTTACCTGGTGGTTACCTTTCAAAATACAGTGGTAGTTCCACACAACTTGTGAGTTGCTCACAGAGGTTAGAAACTTGTTTAGAAAAGTGGAAGATAATTTCAAATGGATTGCAAACTTCACCTCTATTGCTAGTTATGTGATCAACCTCAGGTGGCTCTTACAAGCCTTTTGAGTGTGCAGGTGTTTGTTTCTCCTCAGAGTTTATTCAGAGTACTTTGTGGGTTTTTTGGTTTGAAAAGCTCGGATTCTTTCTGTCGCTTGTACTTTTGATAATTCCTTGAGAGAATTAAGCAACCATTTGACAGTCATTCCAATCAACACCAGTCAGATTTTGTAAGCATTGTGGATTTCCTTGTTACTGATACTGTGTTTTCCTTGTATTGAGAAATAAGCAGGAGAATCCCCAGATGGAAAACATGTACTTGCCAATGGTAGAACGCATCCCTTATGGATTTTAATTTGCTTTACTAATTTAAAGCCAGCTTTTCAGTGTTTTGGAGGAAAACCTGGACATCTGTGAGATAATTTAATTTTTCTTATTTATTGCAATTTATTTCTGGATCATTTCCAAAATAAATTTTCTTTCTTGTTTCCTTATTTAGGCATTTACACTGTTTGCTACACATTTCCTGGAACTATGTCATATAGATGTTTTATATCCCAATGTGGAAAACTACCATTTTGAAGTGCAACATGTGAGAAGCAGCGCTGGAAATAAGGAGAAAATTGCTTACACTTACACACTTTCTAAAGGATACACAGAGGAAAAGAACTACGGTAATGGATTCCACTGTGACTTACAGTTGGTAAAAGTTAACATAAGGTACTATTCCAGTTATTAGGCATCTAATGGTATTTTTCTGATGACAGGTTTCTCTTGAGTTTGTCTCTCTCTCCAAGAGAGATACAGAGATCTGCAGATCTATAATTTGTTCCCAACACTTGTGTGTTTTAAGAAACCGTGTAGTGAGATAGTAGTTTCGGGTAGTATGAAGAACTTACATGATATTTTGTAGTGAAAAAACCATCTTACTGATGTTGGTATCTACTTGATTCATGACTGTTTGAATGAGTTGAGTCATTCTGAGCATACGCTACTTGAGTTCATTTAATCTGCACTTACAGAAGTGAATGTTCTGGAGAGACTTAAAGATGTATCTGCCATAAGCAATGATATGACTAGTTCACAGCAGGTTGGCCCTCCTTGATTAGCAAAAAGGAATCTAGTTTCTTTTAAAAAGGAGAGGAATTTTACAGTATATTAGGCTGAGGCAATTTTGAGAGGGTCCACAAAAGCATCGGTGTTCTCTGAAAAGTGGATTTACTTCTCTTAACTTCTAAGTTATAGTGTAGATTGTGCAGATTGATTAATTATGGGTCAATAAAGAAAAGAGTGAGTGACAAAGATTTAAAGAAAACTGCGTGTTTGCAAATCCTAGATTCTGATGTTGGTTCCTTGATTTAGGTATCAGTTAATCAAGAGGAAAATAGCTACACATGACTTTTGCAAGCTATTGGTAACCAAAGACTAGAAGTTATTCCAGTTAAGCTTCAAGTAATGGAACTTAAAACTTTCCTTGATCGGAATTTCAGAATAAGTTTGTTTAACTTTGGCAACACAAGCTCAATTTTAAATGCTTCACCGCCACTAACTCAGATGAATTGTATGTTTAGAGAGTAACAGAGAACAGGAGACCTTTAGAAACTCACTGTTCGTGTCTTGGCTTTACCTTACTTCAGCAAAGTCGCATTCTAAGAAAGAGTGCAAGGGCTCTTCGTGACCCTTTTTCAGTTTTAAACCTGCAGTATTAAACCACCCAATGAAACACAGATTTTCCAGGGGCACAGACAAAGGAAAAAATTAAAAAATCATGTTAGGGCAGGAAAAAAAATTTTACATCTCTTTCTTACCCCAAGTATCTGGAAGTTGGGCTGTTGGCAACAAAGAAGTTGAAAAATGACATCCATTTCCACTGGATATAATTGAGAGTACAGTTAGCACAACCTGCGTATTTTCTGCCAAATTAAAAAAACTGAACCGACAAAGCTGTAAACACCATGGTGCCATTTTTTTCCTTTTAACCCCATAATATGTCTCATTCTACCTATTTACAGTATTACCAGCAGTAACCTGAGATGTATTTTAGAAATAGCATTAAAACAAAGGAGACATTTTAGTTTGTAACTGTCAAAACCAGATTGTTCATTAACCAAAAAAAAAAAAACCAAAACAACAAACAAACAAAAACAAAACAAAAAAACCACACACGCAAAAACCACCAAAAACACACACACAAAGCAAAAATATACCGAAACTTATTTTAATAAAAATTAAATCTTTACCCCTTAGAAAAATAGGCTACATTAATTCTGGAAGACATAATGTGGAAGGTAGGGATAAAAATTACATTAAAAAATCCTGATTTGTGTTTTATATGTTTAGGACTAAAAGCTGCAGAAGTGTCCTCCCTACCATCGTCCATAATTTTGGATGCAAAGGAAATCACAAATCACATTGCAAAACAAATTTTGGTATGTAGTAGAAAACTATAATGCTGTATTTCACAGTTTTTATAGAACTCAGATGTATTATCAGTTTCTGAAAGGATGCAGGATAAGCACTGCCTATGTTTTAATGAAAACAGATTTCATGAAACTTTGTATTTCTGGAACCAGTTCTGAAAGATTATACTGAAGGTCACTGTTAGCTGACAACGCAAAATGGCCCTTAGGCTAAAAAGGAGTATTGGATGTAATGTTTGTATGCAAACCAAGAATTGTGAGATCAAAAACAGGCTGGAGAATAGCTAAGACTAGTATTTTTGTAATAGAACGTAATTTATTTCAAATTTTAATGCGTGTATATTTTTAAGAACAGCACAGGCAGAAAAGCACTCCTGAGATGATGAAACAGAGAGCTGCATACCAGTTAGCAATGAGATTGGTCCAGACTGCCAGAAACTCTCGACTGGACCCAGATAGTTTGCGTGTATATTTGAAAGGCCTGAAGAAAAAGTATGAAGCCAGTTGTCCCACACCCGTAAAAAACGACGAGCAACAGTAATGTGTAACATGGGCTGTTACTATGTTGTTATGACTGCAAGATGGTTCTGGTCTTCCCCATGGTATTAATACTGTCTTTTCACATGGTTGTATAATTTTAAATCTTAGTCTAAATTATACTCACTGATGGAAGACCATATCCTTTATGGGTTTTTCCCCACCAACTGCGGGATAAACTGTGGAATAAAAGCATTTACTTTCTATGAGAAACGCAGTTCTTTTTGACAATAACTTGTATAATTCTCATCATTTTCGAGACAAAAAAGATTTTAATGTTTAGTGTTTTATAAGTGATATATCTGTTATAATAACTCCCATATCCGATACAAAAAGCACTTAGAAACAGATGGTACAGTTATCTTGCATAAACAATCTTTACTTGCACTGTTGAACCTGCATCCAGAAATACTCGTTCCCTCCTCAAGAAGGGTTGTAACTCTCTCAGTAACAGTGTATTACTGTGGTATTGATACTGTTGATCAGTTTTTGTTTTGAGAGTTAGTAACAGGAAATCAATAAAAAGTTGAATGTCATTCTTCCTGGATTTTTTTTTCTTTTTTAGCACAACTTCATTGAGTGACTGTAATCGTGTATTCCAGCTTGAAGGAGTTTATCTTTCCAGCGAGGGCGGGAGGCGCCGGGCTCCGGCATTCTGGGCTTTGTTCTCCGGCGCCCCGAGCCCCGCGGCTGCGGCGAAGGAAGGAGAGAGGGGAGGACGGGGAGAGAGGAGAGACTGGGGGGCGGAATGAGGAGGGCTAGGGAGTGGGGTCCGGGTGCGGAGGGAAGCAAAAGAGGAATGGAAAGGCCGGGTGGAGGGGAGAGTGGGAATAGAAGGGGGTAGCGAGGCAGGGACAGGAGAGGAAGGAGTGTGGAGGGGTCGGGTATGGGCGGGGAGAGGGAAGGGGGGAAAGGAGCAGAAAGAAGGGGAG
>VZRS01004098.1:0-47897 GCA_013398055.1 Ifrita kowaldi
AGCAGAACTGGGACACAAACCCTCTCCCCACCCTTGGCACCCTCCCCACGCCCCCTGTCCCCGCCAGGCTCCGTGACCCAGGTGCCCACGGGGCTGCATTCCCAACTCCTGGGTTTAATCTCCACATTTATGGGCCATGTGCATTTATTTAACAGGTCTGGCCCGAGCAGCAGTGTGTGCCAAGAAGGAACAATCATCCCTCATTTCCCAACTGTGACATCATCAGCTCATATTTCACGGATATGATGTCACTGCTGCGCAATAGGACTCGGGATTTTCAAAAGGTTTTTATTAATGCTGAGGTTTTTTTGGGTGGGTTTTTTTTTTCCTCTGGTCTGGCCAGAACATCTGGAGCCGGGAAACTTCAGAGTCCGGAATATTCACGAGTCGGAGCAGACAGAATTCCAACCCGCAGGATTTCTGGGAGTGAAGGAGGACAGATAACGACGTGGGGAACCAGGAGTCACAACCAACTGCAGAAAAGTCAAAGAGCAGCAGGAGGGGGAGTGAGGCAGGAGGGGTGGGGGCTGAGGATGTGTCCTCACCATCAAGGAGCAGGCTGGGGACACCAGGCTGGGGAGGGGACACCGCAGAGCCACACCTGGGGCGGTGGCAGAGGATGAGTGGCACCTCCAGGGTGGAGAGAGGTCCATCCCTCTGCTTTTCCAGAATAAAGGAATTTTTACAGCCTCACAGAAACCCTGGGAAGCTGGGAAGGAGGGAGGGGAGAGGATTCTGGGGGAGGGGGTCTGCTGGGCAGGCAGCAGGAATTGGGGAGGGGGGACAGAAGCCTTGGGAAGGTGCAGCAGGAATTGGGAGGAGGGATAGGAGCCTTGGGAAGGTGCAGCAGGCCTGGACAGAGTTGTGTGTCCAACGTTGCTCTGCAGGGTTGGGAAGCAGCCCCTGCAGCACCTGGCTGTGGGATGAGCATCCCTTGGGATGCTTGGCAGCCTCCCAGGATCCCATCCTTCGCCCTGGATCTCACATGGCCTCAGGTGCCTCCCTCCCGCAGGACTCCTCCTCGGTGAAAGCTGGGGGACACCTGGAGCTGGAACAAGGTGCTAAAAGGACTGGGGTGACCATTCCTTGGAATCCCTGATTAATCCATCCCAGCTGCATCCCTTTGGGGTTCCCTTCCCAGCAGCCCTCGTGCAGGAGAGCACAAAGCGTCCCAGACAATGGAAATGCTTTTTCCATGAGCCTTCGCAGCAGAAGCTGGAATGTCAAACAAGGCTGTCGGGAGAATCCCACGGAACTGATGTCACCACGCTCTGAGCAGTGGGTCCCCTGCCACGTGCCAATCCCAATAAATGTCATTCCCTGGTTCTGAATGAGGAACAGCCTGGAAATGGCAGGAATTCTGCTGCTCCGTTCCATCCTGCCAGGCTTGTTGTAACCCATTTTTCTGGCTGCACCATCGGACCACAAGCTTTTATAAATCCCTCGGGAGCTCCCATTGAGCCCGGAGCCTCTTCCAAGGGAGTCCGGGCAGCTCCGGTGGCTGCACCGAGGAGAGAAAGGTTGGAGAATGAAGCCTGACAAGCTGATGAGATAAACTGGTCAGATCAAAGGCTGACAGCAATAATTGTACACGGCGTTGCTGTGCAAAGCTAATTTAGACACAGATGAGCCCATGACAGACTCACTGGAGGGTGGCAGACGAGCAGGGAATGGAGAGCACTTCATTTATCCTCCCTGGAAGCGGGGGGAGCGCCGGGAGCCGGTGGCTGGGGCGGCTTCTCCCTGGCTCTCTCCCCTTCCAAGTTATCAAACTTTATCTGGTTCCTTCGCTGCAAATTAGCAAGGATGGACAGAGAGGGAAAAACACTGAATCCATCAGCGCTCCTGCTTGTTTCCCAGCCCACGAGGGAGAAGTCAGGATGATTTACTGGGAGGGTGGGGAGGTGCTGGAACGGACTATCCAGAGAAGCTGTGGCTGCCCCATCCCTGGAAGTGTCCAAGGCCAGGTTGGACAGGGCTTGGAGCAACCTGGGATGGTGGAAGGTGACTCTGCCCATGGCAGGGGGTGGGACTGGATGAGCCTTAGGGTTGTTTCCAATCCAAACCACTCTGGGATTCTGGGATTCTGTGGTTCTGCAAAACAGGGCCTTGATTTTCTCCTGCAAAGCCCAGCAAAGCACCACATTTTCACACCATGTGGGGCTTTTGCTGTGCTTGTAAATCAAACCAGAGCCATCGTTTCTCCCTCTTTAGTTTTTTCCAGCTCACACAGATCACTGGGAATTGGAGGAGTTTCTTCTTCTGGTGGTGTTCAGGCTTGGCCACTGCCCTGGGTCTCTGCAAAGAAATCCTCTAGTGGTTTCTCCATCACCTTCCCTCTGCTCTCCCCGTCCCTGGCAGGAACCAACACCCGGAGATGCAAACCCCGTGTCCTACATCCAACACCCGCACCAGGACAGGTCCCCCGGCACAGTGAGGGGCCTGTACCTGCCTGAGCACCCCTGCCCTGGACATCCTGCCGTCCCCAGCCCTCGGGAAGCCCCGGCTCCAGGCTGGGAAGCAGTGGGATGCAGGCACCGGCAAGGGCTGGCAGACGAGGGACTAACTGAAGGGAGAAGAATTTTCACTTCATATTTTATGCAAAACTGACACTTTCAGCCCAAGCAGGAACGCTGCGCCCACCCTTCCCCCACAGCGCAGGCGGGATCCATCCCGGTGGGAGCGGTCAGCGGTCCCTGATCCCATCCCGTGCCATGGGCGAGCTCCGGTCACGGAGAGCCGCTCGCCCCTGCCCTGCTGCCGTGCCCAGCCCGGCTGGCTGTGCTGCAGCTGCCAGAACAATGGGAACAATCCCAATAACCCCCCTTCCCGGGAATACTGCGGGCTCTTGGCAGCTCCTTCGCACACAATTAGCATTTCTCGTCAGGCGGGGGAGCACAGATTGCGCGCGCTGCGGAGTGTTTTGCACAACAGACTGAACCCAATATGGCCCTGCCTGGACCCGCAGCTAAAAGTGACTTCCCAGCAGGACAGACCCAGCACGGCCCCGCCACCGGGAGAGGCTCCCCCCGAACCTCTCCTGAGCACGGCCAGGAGGGGCTCGCTCAGCTCCCCCAAACGCACCCGAGGGCTGAGTGGAGGGGGAACACTGCCCCCACTTTGATTAGGGACAAGGGCTCACCCTTCCCTCGTTCAAGATAAAAAGAGGTGGATATCGGTGGGTCCAGGCTCGGAAAAAGGGCTGGGACTTTCAGGGAGCTCAGGGGTCAGGGACACACAGAGACACGGGATGGTTTGGGTTGGAAGGGACCTTAAATCCCATCCAGTCCCACCCCCTCTCCCCACAGGCAGGGACACCTGCCACTATCCCAGGATGCTTCAAACCCCATCCAACCTGGCCTTGGACACTTCCAGGGATGGGACAGCCACAGCTTCTCTGGACAGTCTGTTCCAGCACCTCCCCTCCCTCACAGGGAAGAATTCCTTCCCGATACCCCATCTACATCTCTCCTCCTCTAGTTTAAAGCCATTCCAATGTTTCTAGGGGCTCACAGTGGTGATGAACCCTTTCCAGGCTGGGAGAGGATGGATCTCCACAGGCTGACACTGCTTGTGATCCTCCTGCTCCTCAGCTGCCAGTGCCAAGGAATCTGTGCTGCCCCTGCTGCCAACACCAGCCCAAGAGGGTCACACGTGCTGGTGACACCACAGCTGCCACCCGCAGCCCCTCAGCCGGTGCCTGGTCACTGGTTAAACCACAGCAACCCAAGCTCGCTCTGCAGCCTCTAAGTGCCACTTGGAAGGAACCTCAAAGGCGTGTCTGTCCGGGGAGGCTGGGTTGGCAAATCCAGGGAATGCCGGACTCGAACCCCCCGTTAAAGCCAGCCCAGCCCATGGACAGTAGCGCTCCGTGATTAATCGCTGTGCTTAAAACCCCTATTTATAGACACGCTGCAAGTGCTGTGCCAGGGATAGTGCAGCCAGAGGCTCCTCCTCCGGCAGCTCCCGGGGCTCAGCAGCCGATCCCACGGCCTCAGACTCCCGGGATGTGGAGCAGCTCAGCTCCTTATCCAGCCAGAGGTTCCCTCCCCTCCTCATCCTGCTCAGCCACGATCCCTGGGGATCCCATTGGCATCCCTGATCTCAGTGGTGATACTGTGGATGCCATGGATGCCGTTGGGTGCTGCTGGAGGCGATGTGGGAACAGGACCCGAGGGCACCGGTGCTCCTTGACCTCGCATCACCCCAGAGCCAGCACTGGAGTCCAGCAGTGTTTGATTCCCAGGGAGGCTCCAGGCCCTGCCCCAGGCTTCCCTGGGCTTTGCCTGAGTCGCTGCTCGGGAAATGAGCTGTTGGAGATCTGGATTTCAGCCGCCAGCTGGGAGAGCTGTTAGGGAAGGATGGGAGAGCTGGTTGGGAAGGATGGGAGAGCTGTTAGGGAAGGACGTCTTTGGGTAGCGATGCTCCACATCCAACAGGTTCCTACCCTAAAAACAGTTCTCTTTACCCTACAGTTTTCTTTAAAACAAAACAAACGAAAAAAGGAAATCCATTTCACCCTGCTTTTATTTTCCTGGAAGCCCCAGATCTTATCAGCACTGAAGTTCTGAGCAGAGAGGGTTCACAGATGTTGCTGCCACCAGCATCCCACTGCCCAGGGCATCCCACAGCCAGGAGCATCCCACTGCCCAGAGCATCCCACAGCCAGGAGCATCCCACTGCCCAGAGCATCCTGCTGCTGAGTGCATCCCACTGACCACAGCATCCCACTGACAGGAGCATCCCACTGCCCAGAACATCCCACAGCCAGGTGCATCCCACTGCCCACTGCCCAGAACATCCTACTGACCACAGCATCCCACCACCCAGAACATCCCACCGACAGGAGCATCCCACTCTCGTGAGCATCCTCCATCCCCTCTTTGCCTGTCCCCCTCTTCCAGCCCCACATTTGGGCAGTGTTAGACAGCCTGGTGGTGGGGAGGGGAGCGGTGGCTCCATGACCACATGGAGCAATCCCTGGCAGTCCCATCCAGCTGTGGATTTGTCCCCTGCCAGCAGCCTCCCAGCCCTTCCCTGGGCAGCCGCAGCTCTCCTGGCTGGGGGCTCCTGAGCCCCTGTGGGTTTGTGGTGGAGAAATATCCTGAGTTGGTGCTGTTTGGGATGTGAACGTGTCTGGTGGGGAATGATCCCCCCCTGTCCACACTCACACGCACACAGGGGGAGCCGAGGGGGAGGGAGCATTTCCACACAGACACAAAACAATCCCTATTTGTCTCCAAGACAGACCCCACCGTTGGGTTTCCTGGGGTCACGCAGCTGCAGGAACATGTGGAAAAGAAATGTCTCTCTGCTCAGCACTGGACATTGGTGTAATTCAATCTATTGCTCCCATGTGCAAGAAATCCACCAAAGCGGCCCCACTCCAAATGGCAGGAAATGCGGAGTGTCAGGGACAGAGGCAAATCCTCTCCCAATCCAGGGCTTTATTTTATTTTAATTGGGTTGGACTGGGAGAGGCGACGGAGGTCGTGTGGGGCTGAGGGAGGCAGCAGTGCAGGCTGGGGACACCCTACTGTCCCTTCCTGTGGTCACACATCACCAGTGGCCTGGAACTGCTGGGGAGGTGCCACAGGGACCTCCAGCTGCCAGGACAAGCTGACCTGGCCCCCAGAGCTGAGATGTCTGCAAGTTCTGCCATTCCCATTCCAAAAATCCTTGCCACATCCTCCCAAAGATGATCACGCTGACTTTCCACACGGCCCCCAGCGCAATAAAGCCTTTCCCCTGGGATTTTGGTGCCCAGGGATCGCCCTCTCCCTGCAGACCTTCACCCCAACACCTGGGATCCCTGGGGAGCTGGGCTGGTCATGCCAAGCTCCAGTGAAATCCTGACTCCCAGGAACGCTGCTCCAGGACGTGAACTGAGGTTACCTCAGCTGAGCCTTAAATGGATTTTTCCGTTAAGAGAGGATTTTTTTGGTCTTGTTTTATTGAAAAGGAATTTGCAGTAATTAGCTCTTACAGGGGATTTCACTGTTCTCTCTCCTCCTCTAAAGCATAAAACACTTATTACAACACATTGTTTAACGTGATCTCCACTCCCAGGGATTTTTCTTCCCTCGTGTGATGATCCAGCCCTGCCTTTGGACTTCAAGGCTCTAAATCTTCCTGCAGCCCTGAGCCATGCCCTGATCCCTCTGCCTGGATCCACATTTATCTTTCCCCCCCAGTCCTTGGTGCCGCTGGAGATGAGAGAGCTGGGAAAATGAGGCTTTTTTTCCCCATTTCCCCTGCTTTGTTGGATTCTTGTTGGGCAGAACATTCCATGTCTGCTTCCATGGGCGTCCAGAGAGCAGCTGCCCCTCACTGAGCCACAGAGAGCAGATTTTCCCCACAAACCCCTGTTCCTCTCAGTGCCTTCACCTGTGTTAGGCTGGGCTTTATTTAGGCTGTCGGGCTTCGTCGTCCTCCTTGGAGAGCGGGCTGGGAGCGGAGCTGGGAGCAGAACGATCAGACCCGGAGCAGGACACACCAGGCTGTCCCTCCTGCTCCGAGACGGCGACATTCCCTGATCCCTGTGCTGCTCTGCTGGCACCATCTCCCTGCTGTTCAGCCTGTGTTTTCCTGTGCTCATTCCCATGCTTTTCCATCACTCCTTACAGCCCGTGGGCTGACCCCAACACCTCCCTTGCTCTCCCTCCCTCCCTCCCTCTCTCCTCGGCGTTTGAGCCTGGAGGAGGCTCCCGATGTCTCTCCATCGCTCCCGGAGGAGGCTCCTGGTGGCTCTCCGTCACTCCCGCTGTGGGGGGAGGCGGATTTTCCCTCGTGAGGGGGTTCAATCTGCTCCTGGTCCGCGTCAGCTTTGTCTGAGCCCGAGATTAAACCTCGGCGTGCTCGAGTGCTTGTTCTCGCTGCCGTCACGCCGCCCCTTTAAAGTCGCCGTACAAATCCTGCCCTGCAGCTCCTTGATTGTGCTCCTGCTTCTCCTCTGAACTCCCTCCAATCCATCAGCAGCGCTCCAGCGGCAGCGCAGGTGCAGCTGCGGGAGCCTTTGCCAAGAGCCTCCGGTTCTCCGCGATGCCCCGGCGAGGGGGGACCACGGCGGGGACCGGGGGGGACGCGGTGGCTGAGCGGTGCCAGCCCCGGTGCCAGCCCCGCGCGGGGACCGCTCGCCAGGGCCGTTCCAGACAAAGCCGTGCCGCTAACAGCTCCTCTGGCTGCTCTGTCAGCTCCCATTAGAGGCCTGGGGAAGCAGCACTTCCCGAGGCTTTGCAGGATAATTTGTGTGTTTAATACACCTCAAACCCACGTTAGGCTGCAATTAAGGCAGGGGGAGGGAGCCGGAGCAGAGGAGACGCCGACCTCCCGCTGCCTGCTCAGATCCTGCTGCTTTCTGTGCCGATGGAGGATGCCAGGGAAGCTGGAATTAGAGGCAGAAGCGTAATTTGTCATTTGCAAGTCTGAGCCAAAGGCTGGTGGGAAGAGAAATGGGAGAGCTGGGAGCTGCTCACGGGAAATTACCATCGAAAGAGCTGAGCCGAGCCGAGCCGAGCCGAGCTGAGCATCCCAGGCTCACCAGCAGCAGCGGATCCAGGCTGGTGGTGGGGAGCCAGGAGCATGAGGCTGTGGGATGGCAAGAGGGGATCCCACAGCCAGGCAGAGCCGTCACACAGGTCACTGCGAGGAAGGTGCTGCAGCCCAGGCCGAGGCCCAGCTCCACGCTGCATCCAGGGAATAGGAAATTCCTTTTCCTGACCCCAGCAGGCTGTTTTCCTTTGCCTCATTAGTGCTTTTGTTGTGTGCAGCTGGTAGAGAAAATGCACGGTGTAAGAGAGAATAAAATGGGAGCAGCTCATCCCACTTTGGTCCTTGTAGGAGTCAGAGTTTGGGGTCCACACTGGAGTTTAACTGACCCCATTGGAAAACTGACCCCCCCAGGGACACAGCCATGGGGAACCCACAGACCTGTCCTCGTTCCACTCAACGCAAGCCCTGCTCCACTTCAGGAACTGGGAACTGCTGGGAGTAGGAAAGTCTTGAGTGAGTTCCTCAGTGGGATTTATTCCCTGAGCCCGACGCCGATCCACGTTTCACCGCTGCCGGATGGGAGTTCCCACTCCTTTCCCCCACACAGGACAGGGAACCCTGGGCGTGACCCACACGTCCTGGAGGGCAGAGCCAGGGCCACAGCTCCTCCCACACGGACCTGGCCGGTGTCCGTGGTGTGTGGGGGCACAGGGACAGGGGTCCTCGGTGGTGGGAATGGCGCAGTTCTCCCCGCACCAGGCAGGAGGGATTTCTGCAGGAATAAACCGAATCCCCCAGATTAAATATGTTTCAAAGCTAATCAGAAGGAGCGGTGTGTGGGAGCCAGGCATCTTCAGAACTGTCAGCAACGTTGCCTTTTTCCTCAGGGGCTGCTTCAGAGGGTGCCAGCTCCCTCCTCAGCATCCCCGTTTAGCTGGGTGGGAATTCGCCTCGGGCAGAGCTGCCGCAGATTCTCAGGAGCACGCGAGAGTCTTGCAGAGTCCGTCAGGAAACGCGGCAGGAGCTGGGATGGCTCCTGAGCAGCAGAGACTGGAGAGCTTTCAAAGCCAAGTGGCCACTGAGCCTTGCAGAGCCATCCCAGCTTCACTGGGAGCTGGGAACCGGGAATGCTGCTGCCAGCTCTGCCATGGGCTCATCATTCCCAGTTCAACTGGGACTGCAGCTGCTCCTCTGGCCCAGCTTTGTTGGGGTTCTTTGGGAAGTGGGAGGTCTGTGACAGTGACCCAGGGCTGGGAGCAGCCGAGGGGCTGCCGGAGCGGAGTGGGGAATATGGAAAAGGGGAGCACATGGAAAAGGGTCGGGCAGGCTTTGATCCTGGAGCAGTCCTTTGGAGGAGGACAGGGAACGGTGGGAGCAGCCAGAGCGGGGAGGGAGCCCAGAGGAGCTTTGACCTTGCTCTGAACATCACAAAACATATTTAGGGCTTGGTGATCAAAATATTCCTGCTGCCCCTGGATTCCCTGGATAGAAACATGCTCGTGCTCGGATTCTCAGCCCAGGGCTTGGGCTGGCAGCACCTGCACCCCCTGCACTCATGGAAGAGCCTTCCGGTGCAGGAGGATTTGCCAGCAAAGCTGTCAGTGCTGGATAATCTCCTCTTTTCCCGGGAAGCCAGCGCGCATTAGGATGAAAACCCTTGTGGAGTCAGGTGAGCCCAGGTGTAATCCCATAAACCGTGTTCCAGAGTCCTTCAAAGCTGCTCATCCGCACTCGGATCTCCAGAGCTCTGCAAAGATCATTTCCAGGGAGCGACGGAGGACTGGGAACAGGGACCAGGGTGTCCCAGCGCTGTCCCCGCTCTCTGGAGCGTCTGATCCCAGCTTGTCCCTGTCCCAGGCTGCCACTGCCAGGGTCGGGAGCAGCCCTTGGACATGGCTCTGCTTGGTGAGGGATGAGAGGAGCCCTGGGGTTCTGCCAGAGCTCCAATTCTCCCAGGTAGGTGGAGCAGGAGAGATCCCAACAAACCTCGCTGTTCCCTTCCAGCTGCCCAGCCCTGAGCCTGGTTCTCCCCATTCCAGACCCTGGCTCCAAGGTGTGGCTGCTCCCAGGGCAGGGAGAGTGGCACAAAGCCGGACATGATGGCTGGACCTGGGCTGAGCTGGGCCCAGCACTGTGACTCGGGAAGCTGGGGCTTCCCAGGGAAGTGACCCAACTCCAGTGGGAACCCAACCCAGCTCCTCCTTTCTCCTCAGAGAGCAACTTTTTACATGGACAGACAGTCATAGGGAAAAGGGAATGTTTTTAAACTGAAAGAGGACATTTAGATGGGATTTTGGGAAGGAATTTTCCCCTGTGAGGATGGTGAGGCCCTGGCACAGGGTGCCCAGAGAAGCTGTGGCTGCCCCATCCCTGGAAGTGTCCAAGGTCAGGTTGGACGGGGCTTGGAGCAACCTGGGATGGTGGAAGGTGTCCCTGCCCATGGCAGGGGGTGGGATGGGATGAACTTTAAGGTCTTTTCCAGCATGAACCACTCCATGATGATTCCATGATGTTTTCCCCAGGGCTGGCAGCAGCAGATGAGCCGTCCTGCCTGCAGATCCCATATGGAGAGCACAGCGGGATGTCAGGAACCTGCTCCTTCCCGGACACCAAAGAGCCTCTGCTTCCCAACCACTGCGCCTCATGGAAACTCTATCCCTGCAAACACTTGCTCCCTTTATATCTTCCTCCTTTATTTTTTATGGAGAGGTCTTGGAGGAGAGGGAATCGGAGGGGGCTGGCACATCCCCCCTCCCCCTGGCCTCTCGGAAATAAAGGGATGCAGCTGGAGGGGCAGGAGTTTCTGGAGCAGTATGGATGGGGTGAGAAAGTCATTACCTGCCTTGGGTTTCACTGTGGGAATGGCCGCACCTTTCCCTGGGAATCGTTCGTGTCTGGGGACACGGAGAGGGGGGAGAGGGGGAGGAGGGAGCAAAGGGGCAGAGAAAGGGCTGGAAGCAGCACGGGAAGAAAGGAAAAGGGAAAGGGGATTTTTTTCTTTGCATGTAGCCATGGAGGGGCTGAAATGAATTACCTGTCTCCAAAGCCGGGGCGTTCGGGGAATAATCGATTGAGCACGCCACAAACTCGGATTTTATGGCTCCAGGAGCCCGGCTGGGGCTGGGGGAAGTGAGGGAAGAGGGAAACTGTTCCACACTGAGGGGACACCTCAGGGGGATGGGTTTGTCTGGCCTTTTCTTTTTCTTTCTTTCTTCTATTTTTCTCCCTCTCCTCTCTCAGTTTGGAGTTCTTTGGGTTGGTTGTTGTTGTTTCCCTTTTCCCAATTTTCCCGTGGGGACATGCCCCTTTGTTCTGCTGGGGGGAACAGAACTGGGTTGTGTTTCTCCTCCTCCCTACTGCAAGGAATGACATCAGCCCGAGGTGTTCCAGCATCTCCTCCCTCTGCACTCCCTTCCTGCCCCGAACTGCTCCGGAATTTGGAGTTAATAAGGGATTATTATTTGTCCCCATCCATGATTGTGCCTGGAATGGCAGTGGCTGTGAGGGAGCAGTGGATGCATCCAGCTGGTTTCTCTCGGCAGCTTGCAGTGATCCTTGAGGAGCATCCCAACCCCTTGGTGCTCCAGCATCTCCAGATCCCAGCCCTCCCACTGGGACAGCTTTCCTGCATCCCTTGGCACCAGTGCCAAGTGTCCCAGAGCTTTCCCTGGAGAGAGGACAGCAAGAACAGGTCCTCAGATGGTCCAAGGGCCTGGATTCTGATCGCCATTCCCAGAGCCACTGGATGCATCCCGGTCTCACCAGCATGTGACTGAGGAGCTGGGGGCAGCCCCCAGACCCCCCAGAGAGAGAACAAAGGTGCAGAAATTAAAAGACAATTTCCAGAGCTGAAAATAAATTCATGGAAAAGAGCAGGAACACAGCGGCGCTCGGGGGAACATGAGGATTCCTGACAAGCTCCTGGTGATATTTGCCAGGAGGGTCATTAACTCCTGCCATGGGAGGAGGGATCCAGCTTTTCCAGAAGGCCCTGGGTCAGTTCCTGGGATTTCTCTACCTCCCTGGTGCTGTTTTCCAGCATCCTGAAGGGCTGGAATCACAGCCGGCTCTGCTCCAGGGACACAGGCTGCAGGGAGCAGGGAGCACGCTCCCGTGGAACCACCTGGAATCCCAGTCCCTGTGATTCCAAGTCCTCTGACAGCCACCTGAGCAGGGTCTGGAGCCAGCAGTGCTGGAACCTTGGAGATTGTGCAGAATTCCCAGCTGCGGTGGAAGCGCTCAAAGCAAGTGGGAAGAGCAGAGGCTGAGGGAAGGATTCCAGCCTCGGGGAGGAGCAGGGCTGGAGGCAGCACAGATTTTCCCAGTTTCCTCAGTCCGGTGAGCTACAAAGCAGCCAGATTCCAGGGAACCCGAAGTCAGGCCACTCTGAGTTGCTCAGCTGAGCCGGGATTTGGGGCCGCACTCCTTTTCCATCAGGAAAGTCGCTCCTGCTGCTGGCTCAGCAATGGGGAGCCAGGAGAACTCGGCTTCCCCCAGGGCACGGGAGCCAGGCATCCAGCCAGCCTTGGCATTCCCAGTGTTCCACATCTCCCTACAACACCACAACAACCTTTGGGAGGCCCAGGTCCCAAGGTCACATCGCAGACCTGGAGCCAGACACACCAACCCCAGGTGAGTCAGCAGCTCTGGGAAGATCCCGTGCCTTGCCCCAGGGCGCTCCACAGGATTCGTCCTTAACCTCCAGGATCCAGCCACCTCCATCCCCTGCGTGTGTTCTCCATAATTAAAGTTGCACTGAGAAAATAAATCCTGCTCCTCACTAATAGGACGGAGGAGGTGTTAAATTATGGCTCCGTTTATCCAAGGATTGCCCAACGCAGCTCCTGCTTTAATAAGTGCCGATAAAACATGTCAGGAAATGATTTGGGAATTAATCCCTCCTGGATGAGGCGGTGACAAACTGCTCTAATATGTTTCACTCCGGGAAGGTGCATGTTCCCATTTCATTGAAAGGAGCTGCAAGTGGATTTAGGATGCATGGAAATAAGGGAATGATTGACAGGTGAGGGCTTAAGAGAGCCCGTGGGTGGAAGGAGAGAATTGCCCTCCCAGCCCTGCTGGCATTGCCTTCTCATGCTCCCCACGCTTTTCCAACCACACCTGGTGGATTCCAGCACCGTTTCTGCCCTGTGCCGTCCCTGCATCCCACTTTCCCCATCTCCGATAACTTCTGGGATGGCAGGAAATGAGTTCAGCCCCTCCAGGACCAGGTAGGGGGGATCGACCTACTTCATCCTGCAGTCATGTTAATAGCTGGGGGTTGATGCCATGAGTTCCACCTTGTCCTCTCTTGGAAGGGTTTCCGAGTGGTTTGAGGGTCCTTGTCAAAATGCAGCCATTGGGAACGGCTTCGTTTGCCAAAAACCCCTCTCTCCTCTGTTTTTCATCCGGGGAGAGTTTGGAATTTCCTCATTTCCCTGGCCCATTCCAGTCTCCTCTCCGTGGTGTTTGGATCCCAGGAGCTGCCCCAGCTCATCTGACACAGGGGATGAGTTTGAGGGGTGCAGCCCCCACCTACCCCTCATCCCCACTCCAGGCAGCCCCTGCCTGCCCCTTCCCTCCTCCTCGGCAGCCTGGGATGGGCCAGGGCTGGGAAGAGCCCACAAAGGGGGTTTTGAGGGAAGGGAGCTGGGATCCAGCACATTCCCCTCTCCCCAGGCAGGATGTGGGGGTGTCCCTGCACATCCCACCCACTCCAGTGGCTGGTACCAGGACAGGGCGGATGCCCACAGGGAGGGGAGCTGGTGCAGAGGGGTCAGAGGGGAGGGACCCCCAGACAGGACCCTCAAATCCCATTGAGACCTCATTTCCTGTCACCCTTCCCCATGGATCTGGTGACCCCCTGTGTGCCCACCTGCCTCTCGGAGGGGTCACTCCCTCCTCGTTCCCGAGCCAGGGGGAGGAGGCGCAGCCGGGGCAGCAGCTCCCCAGCCCAGCTCATCTCACAGGAGGACATTCAAGCGTTGCCTAAGCCCATTTAAAACCTGCTCTGATCCCATAAACTCTGCCACCTTAACTCGAATTAAAGGGAATTGGCTGGAACTGTGTCAGAGCCAAGGGGGAGTCAGTTCATGCCAGTCCTTCCCAGCTCCTCGAAATGGGGGCTTAGGGGAAAGGAGCCATCCAGGAGCTCAAAGCCTCATAATGGGGTTATGTTGCAGTGGAGAAAATGAAAGTTAAACATTAGGGAAACCTTTATAGCTCTGACAAGAGTTCAGCCAGTGGAACGCTGTGGAATTGCTTTCCCCGGAGATACCCAAGGATAAGGCTAAGCACACATCTGACAGGGATGGTTTACCAGCCTGATGTGCAGGATAAAGTGGAGCAGGTGAGCTGGGGGAGCTTCCTGCCAGTCCTAATAACTCTGGGGTCAGCACAGGGCCTCTCTGGGCAGGAACATCACAGGCCATTCTTCATTTTCCCAGCCTCCGGAGCACTTCCAGCACTCAGAGACACAGGAACAAGGCTCCCACGGCAGGTACTCAGTGGCCAGCGCTCAGGCACTCGAGAGGCTGCAGGAAATGGAAAAGCTCAGAACAAAGGAATCCCTAACAACACGAGCCTGGGGGAATTGCTGGACAACGGGAGTGCTTCCAGGAGGATTTGAAACCTCTGCTCAGAAGGCTGCACTGCTGGGATGGCAGAAGCAGAACCAGAACCCAGTGTCTGAAGGTTTTCCTCATGAAAGCCCTCTGACAAATCCATCATCCCTCTGCCTTCCCACTGCTTTGTTCCTAAGCTGAAATCCATGGAGCAGGCACAGGGATGCTGGAGCCCTGGGGGCTGGCTGCTACCTGGGCCAGCAGGAGCCAATTTGGAGAGCTGGGCTGCCCCATCTTTTGGGATGCAGGTCATGGGAACACCCTTCACATCTGCAGAGCTGGGATGTTGGTTCCTCGGGGTGCTGCCTCACTGAAACACCCAAAAAAATTCCTTCAGCTAGAGAGAGAGAGGAAAGAAGAGAAAAGAAGAAAAGGTGTTTTCCAGAACCTCATGGAGGAGGTGGGAGCACTAGGAGGGGCCGCAGCTCCATTCCCAGCTCTGATCCCAAAGGGGGAAGGGCTGGAAGGCTGACGTCGTCCCTGGCTAATTTGTAGGGAATTACAGATGTGTGGATGGGACATTGGTTAGTGTTAAGTCAAGTGGATGGTTTGCTCCGAAGCGATAACCAAGAGGCTCAGGAAAAGGGGAGAAGCTCGGCAGATAAGGACGAGGATCCAGGGCCGCAAGTGCTGCTGGAAACGGGACGGGAATCGTGCTCAGGAATGGGGTCGGGATGTCTCTCATTCCTTCACTGTCCTAGTGCACAGCCCATGGGGAACTTGGCTATTGATGTTCGCCCAGTTTCTCCTGGAATTTCACCCAGAGGGAGAGTGAGATGTGAGGGAAGTGCAGGACAAGCACGCTGCAAACAGGGATCCAGCTCAGGGGTTTTCCTTTCAGGCTGCTCTGGGTGATTTCCTCCACCACCACCTCCCTGTCCCTGCTGTTCCCAGCACAGCTGGGAAACCTCTGGCCTGAGCCCCGGGTGCTCTGCATTCACTCCCCTTCACTGTGACCATCCAGAACCCTCGCTTGGATTTATCCCAATGCTGTGGCTTTGAAATTCTGGGAGAGAAAAAGAGAGAGGAGGAGAGAAGTTTTTGCATGGCCAGCCTATCCCTCCCAGGACATCAAAACCTCTTGGATTCATCCCAAAACAAAATAAGATTTCTCTAATTTTCCAGCAGGCTGGGGGAGAAGCCTCCCTGCCAACTTTCCCAGAGCCAGGAGCTGGACAGCCACACTCCCCCTTCCCACATCTCCTGAGGGAAAAGGACCTTGTCAGCTCCCACCTCGGCTGAGAGCAGGGGCAGAGGATGGAATGCCAGAAAGATTGGCAGCAGGAAACAGAATTTCTCCTTCATTCCAGCAATTTGATCCATACACGTGTGGCTGCCCTGGCTTTCAGTAGCACCAGGATCCAGCAGCGGGAGAGCAGCCCCGATTCCAGCTGCTCCAGAGGCAGGAGAGGGCTCGTGTTTAATGGCTCTCATATTAGCACTTGCTATTTAATATTGCGTGTTTAGTCTGCTTTCTGTGCTGTTCCCTTTAGGATCAGGTCTATCCCAAACAATCTCGGAGAGGAATCAGGTTCAAAGGTGGACTCAAATTGGTTTCAGACTGGCCCAGTTAATGCTCCATCCCACCCAAAACTGGGATCAACCGGCATGGACTGGGATCCTCAGGCATCTCAGCACTGCTGCAGGGAACAGATGGATCTAAGTCCAAGTCTGGGATGTTCCACCTCCCCCTCTGTGAGGGTGGTAAGGCCCTGGAATGGTTTTCCCAGAGAAGCTGTGGCTGCCCCACCCCTGGAAGTGTCCAAGACCAGGTTGGACGGGGCTGGGAGCAACCTGGGATAGTGGAAGATGTGCCTGCCCATGGCAGGGGTGGAATTGGAGGTCCCTTCCAACCCAAACCATGCTGGGATTCTGTGACTCCTGGCTCCAGGGTGGCACCAGCTGGAGCTGCTGCTGGGAATGTTCTCACTTGCCTTGTCCTACCTTTGCGAGGAGTGACAGCCACCCAGCCTGGGGAGCAGCCCCAGACTGCAGCTCCTGCAGCAGAATCACCCCTGGCAGGAATTTCCTCCAAGTTCTAAAAACCATTAAAAAAAAAACCAGAAAACCAGCCCAGCAATCCCAACATCGCTGGCATCTCCTTGGCGAGGTGGGGAGGTGTAACATCAGTGTGTGTTTTATGGATCGAGAGCTCCAGACAGCTGGAAAAATAGTTAACGTTCCTGTTTGACGTGTTCCAGCCTGGTTTGGAGGGAGCAGGTCCAGCAGCTGAGCTCTGCCAAGACAGGGAATTGCAGGTATTTCACTGGAGAGGGAGAGTTGGAGCAGGGAACTGCAGGATTTCACTGGAGAGGGAGAGTTGGAGCAGGGAACTGCAGGTTCTTAACTGGAGAGGGAGAGTTGGAGCAGGGAACTGCAGGTTTTTAACTGGAGAGGGAGAGTTGGACCCTCCTGCACTGAAATCTCTGCAGTTTCTGGACACACTGGAATCACAGGGAGCATCAGCTTTAAGGAAGAGAGGATCCCAGTGCTGTGTGGTTAGGGTATGGCACAGGCAGGAGGAAATACCTGGATTTAAGGGGATACCTGGATTAAACGACAAGAATGAGGCCGGCTGTGCAGTGGGAGGGGCTGTATCACTGTCCGGGCCCTCTCTGCCTTCCCAGCTCCTGTCCTGGGATGCACCAAGGCTCCCAGCACCACCAGTCAGGAGAATCCAGCCTGGCTCTTCCCAGGACTGGCAGCCTCAGCCCAAGCCCCTCCATCCTGTGGCAGAGCAGGACATCCCACCTGGAGAAAGTCACCGATGGCTCAGCGGTCGCTCAGCCCCCTCCTCCTCACAGCCCAGGGGTTGGCAGAGCCAGACTTATTTTTTCCCGGCCTAAATGAGGAGCAGGGTAACCATAAGGTGACCCCAGATGCCTGCGGTGACCTCCTCACCCAGAGAGCCCTCGGAGCCGCCTGAGCCCGGAGCTCCACAGACACCCCGGAGCCAGGGGTGGTGGGGCAGGATTAGGAGCCAAAACATCCCAAAATATCGTTTCTGGGCCTCCCCCGTGGTGTCACCGCTGCCACAGAGCTCAGCTGGGGGACAGCTGTGAGGGCAGAACAGGATGATTCTCCGGCGGGTGGCTCTGAGCATCAGCCAGCTCCCACTTGAAATGTCAAATTTGGGACAGATCCGGCACTGTGGGAATGGCATTTTGGGTCTAATCCAGTGTCTAGATCCCGTTTGGAGTGAGGAGGATGGGGGAGATTGGGCTACAAGGCACCTCTCACCTCTCTGCACACGTAAGTGGTTTGTGCTTCTACAGGTGATGCCCAGTGCAGGGCAGGAGGGATCCCAGGACAGCAGGGAATCCTGGGGCAGGAGGGATCCCAGGGCAGGAGGGATCTTGGGGCAGGAGGGATTCCAGGGTAGGAGGGATCTTGGGGCAGGAGGGATCAGCTGAGGACAGCTGAGCACAGGCTTTGGGCAGCAGAGTTTGGGCCATTCCCCACCTTCTCCTTCGAGTGACAGACCCACTGTGGTGGCATCTCAGCTGCTCCTCCCACTGTTCCTCAGGAGTCAGGCTTGGGATCCAGCTGGAAATCATCCCGGTGAGAAAAAAATAGTAATTGATGAGATGTGATCTTGAGGAAGGTTTGATGAGGGTGGGGAGGCCCTGGCACAGGGTGCCCAGAGAAGCTGTGGCTGCCCCATCCCTGGAAGTGTCCAAGGCCAGGTTGGACAGGGCTTGGAGCAACCTGGGATAGTGGAAGGGAGGTGGAATGGGATGAACTTTAAAGCCACTTCCAACCCAAAGGATCCTGTGATTCCGTGATTCTATTCTGTCACCAAGTGCCTGACCCAGCTTTGTCTGCTCAAATGCTGCTGCTGCTGTAGCGGGGAGGGAGAGGGGCTGGGAAATGGAATAGGTGGGGTCAGCACTTCCAGCAAGGAGTGATGTGTGAGCACAGATTCCAGCTCTGGCTCCTGCTCTGGGCAGCGTTTCCTCAGCCTTGCATGGAGATGGAGGTGACCTGGTGAACTGGGAATGTCCCACGGCCTCCAGCCCAGCACCTTCACGCCTGTCACTGCCACCAGCCCTGCAAGGACACAGCACGAGGAGAGCGAACACGAGGGCGGAATTTGTTATCATATCAAAGAACGTTCCTCGAGCAGCAGCACAGGGCAAACCAAGGGATGGATAAAAGGCACAAAGAGCCTGCAAAGCCTGGTTTAAAATAACCCTTGAAGTAGGAAGCAGCAGCATGAATCATGGTGCATCGCAAATAAGGACGGGATGTGTTTAATTTCCAGTTTATGAAGGCAGTTTTATTTATTTATGATTCTGCTCCAATGTTTAGCTTATACACAAAGTCATGACTCACTGCTGAAGGAGCTCCAAGTCCTCTTTGGAACAGCACATTTCCTCCTCGAGGAAATGACACAAACCCATTCTGTCCCATCAGCTGAGCAGCACAGGAGGAAGGAGCAGGAGGCATCAGGAGGCTTCCCCGCCACCAAACCTGCTCGTGGGATCCACCTTCCTGCGGGCAGGAAACTCCTGCGGGTAGGAAACTCCTTGGCTGTTCACTGACTGTGCTGGGAAAAGTGTGTCAGCAGCAGAGCTGGGCTGCAAGGCTGCAAAGCTGTCCCTTGACAGTGATTTTGGGGCACAGCAGCCTGGTTTAGCTGGAGCGGATCAAATCTGCAGGCTCTGGATACAGGATCCATCCTCGTTGGCTCAGCGGGAGTGGGAAGTGCCCCATCACTGCCCTGTGCTGGGGTTTGTACACAGCTCGTGCTCTTTGCTGCCCTGTGGCCTCAGAGCACTCTTTGTCTTCTGAATTTGCAACAATTAATCCCACGGTTTCCCTGCCAATTAAATTTCTCCCTTTGGAAAATGGTATTTTAATGAAAATGAATGAGGTCCTGGCACAAAGATGATGCTTCCCCTGCTCCGTGCCACGGATCCAGGGCATGTCCCAGCAATGTGATCCACTGGGCTGAGCCCACTTTTCCCAGCCTCATTCCCACCTCTTTTACCAGCTTCTGGCTGTTCTGGGAGCACATCCTGCTCACAGGTCCTGCACTGTGTCAGGGATGTGTTTCCATGGGTCTGGACGTGTTCCTGAGGATGCTCAGCTCCCATTGTGCACTTCCAGCTCTCTGCTGAGCAGGAGACGCTGTGGCTGCTGACATGGATGAGGGTGGCCTTGGAGAGGCTGGAGAAGGGCTGGGATGAAGCAGCAGAGCCCAGGAATTCCTCAGGCTGGGCTTGGTGGAGGGCTGTAGAGCTGACCTTCCCCTCCCAGGATGGACTGAACCATTGGGAGCTGCTTAAGGCACAGGGTGGCACAGGGACAACACAGAGCCCAGGTGGGATGAGGACGTGGGAGTGGGGACATCACAGTGAGGACATGGCACTGAGGACATGGCAATGAGGGTGTGGCAGTGAGAATATGGCAGTGGGGACATCACAGTGAGGATATCACAGTGAGGACACGGCAGTGGGGACACGGCAGTGAGGACATGGCAGTGGGGACATCACAGTGAGGACATGGCAGTGGGGCCATGGCAGTGGGGGCAGGGAAGNCAGTGAGGACATGGCAGTGGGGACATCACAGTGAGGACATGGCAGTGAGGACACAGGAGTGGGGACATGGCAATGGGGACATCGCAGTGAGGACATGGCAGTGGGGACACGGCAGTGAGGACATCACAGTGAGGACACGGCAGTGAGGACATGGCAGTGGGGGTGTGGCAGTGAGGACATGGCAATGGGGACATCACAGTGAGGACACGGCAGTGGGGGCATGGAAGCAAGGACATGGGAGTGGGGACATCACAGTGAGGATGTGGCAGTGGGGACATGGCAGTGAGGACGTCACAAGCAGGACCGCAAAGCAATCACTGCTTTTCCTTTCTTTTTCCCAGAAGCGAGGCAGTGGAGCCAGCAGCACCATCCCCCACACAGGAGCATCCAGGACATCCCCTGCCCGGTCACTTCCCGGCCCGGTGGCCCCGAGCCGCTCGCTGGGGGGTGGGAGGGAGCCGCGACAGCCGCGGAGGAAGCGCAATCAGCCGCTATTTACGGCCGATTATCTCAGCCCTGCTCCAGCTTCCCGATAATTCCCTGAATTAGCCGGAGCGCTTTGTTCAGGAGTGTTTTTGTCAGATATCTTGGACTACAGGGAAGGCGGGTGGGACCCAGGTGGGGGGAGCAACAGGCAGCGCTGAGTGTTTACAAGTTCCCAAGCAGGAACTACAAGGCTAATTAATTTCTCATTAAGGAAGAAGTCGAAGGATAAAGAAGCATAAACCTCGAGCTTTGGGAGATGCTGCGGATCCACAGACACGCACACACATCCCTCCCTTTTATCCCTGGGAATGAGGCCCCTTTCATACCCCAAACACCTCGTTTCCTGCTCTTCCCTTTATCCCCAACAATCCCCTTCCCAGAGACTGCCGGGATCACCCCAGCCCGTGGGACACACAAAACGGGGGGATTTTGGGAAAATGCTCAGAATTTCAGTCTTACAAGGTGACGGTAGATGGGATCTTATCCCAGAATCCCCAGGATGGATTCGCATCCCTGGCAGTGTCCAAGGCCTGGTTGGATGGGGCTTGGAGCAGCCTGGGGTAGTGGGTGGTGTCCCTGCCCATGGCAGGGGTGGGATGGGATGGGATGGGATGGGATGGGATGGGTTTTAATCCAAACCACCCAATATTTCTATGATCCATATTTTGGGCACCACTGGAGCTGCATCCATCCCCTGGCCATGGCACCACCCAGCCCCATCCTTCCCTGCTGCCAGCTGTGAAATGAGGTCCCACAAGAGAAAAAACAGAATTTGCTGCTCCCCCTCTGCAGAGAGCCAGGGATGAGCTGGGACTCTTCCCAGGTGGTGCCATCCCTGTCCCTGTCCCTGTCCCTGCTGTAAAGTCAGGAGAGCGAAGAGCTCCAGGAACTTCCCGTGCCTTCCAGGAAAGTTGCCTGCTCAGGTTTCCTTGGGAGCTGTGCCAGCTCCAGGGCAATTTCCTTCAGCAAACAGGGGGATCTTGAAGGGCAAACCAGGTGGGAAACACCCGAGGAGAAACAGGTACATCCTCATTGCTGGGCGGGTTTTGGGGGCTAAAACAGCACCCAGGGGTCTGCAAGCCCGGATCCCATTTTAGCTGAGACCATTTCCTGTCCTCACAGGAAGATCCAAGCCCAGGGTGAGCTCCCAGGGGCAGGCAGAGTTCTGTCCCCTCTGCTGGCCGTGGGACAAGGTCAGGTCACCACACGCAGCCTCCAAAGCCGGTGACAGGAATGGGTCACCCAGCAGGCACTGACCCCACAACCCAGCCCAATCCCACCACTCCAGGTTGTCGAGGGAAAAAGAAACTCTTTTCCAAAGGTTTTTTTTGGCCCTGCTGTTGCCAGCCCTCCATGAACACCCAGCTCCCGTGCTGTGGCTGGAGGCCGTGGGCTGCCACAGGCACTTCCACCAGGCATCTTTCTCCTGGATGGGATTTGCTCCAGGCCATCGATTTTAAATCCTGGGGAAATTGGCCCATTTGCTGCGCTCACGGAGTGTGTATTTTATAGGGTACCTTGTCTCAAAGCCATTAACCAAGCAAACATTACATTTTATAATCAAATAACAAACCAGAGGATAATGGAGATGTGTTTCCTACCTGCGCCGCCTGGAATACACCAGGGAAAGGGGTGGTTCCTCAGGGTGGAGAGGAGCTGGAGATGGGAGGGTTCTCCTGGAATGAGAGAGCTTCTCATCCCTGAGCTTCTCCTTCCTGGATATCTGGTGGGCAGGAACATCCATCAGCAGGGCCAGGGGGTGCTGCCAGCCCCGGGCAGAGAGAAGGACCACGGAGCTTTCCCCTTCCCACAGCCCCCAAAGCTCACGAGTGCATGTGCAGAACTCATGAAATTCTTTCTCCTCTTTCCCTTACAGGAGGGTTTTTTTTTCCCCAGCTTGGAATTCAGTTAGCAGCCGTTTTCCTGCAGAAAGTGCAGGAATTGGCCGGCGTTGGAGGGGTGCAGCCGTTCCCCGCTCCCCCAAGGTGCTGGGGGAAATCCCACAGTTCATTTTTCCTGGCTGCAGAATGCCTTTTCCTTTGCATTCTTCAGCTCGCAGGTACTTCATCACCACGTTTCCTATTCACATGTCTGGTCATTTCACTCGTGTCAGGGCTCCTTAACTAGGAAATATCAAGATGTTTTCACCCTGGAAAGCTGGGAAGCGTGTAATTAGCCACCCAGGTAATAAATTACCTGTGCTGGCGACAGCCCACTGGGGAAACCTTTATTCTCCATCTCATCCTATTATGCTGAGCCAATTTAGCACATCTGTAGTTGTTTTAAAATAGTCATTTCGATGGACTCCGAGAAAAGGAGGCTTATTAACAACTTAGCTGTCAGGAGGAAAATGGGAGGGACAGCAGCTGCCATGGAGGGAGAGGTTTGGTCCTGGCTGGAGGACAAATCCTGCTCTGCCTCCAGCCCCTTTCCTGGAGCACAGCACGGACAAAGCTCCGGGATCCGTGTCCAGCCTTTCTGCAGCCCCCAGACCAGAGGGGGCTGGGGAAGGTTTGGCCATGGATGTGGGAGAGGATTGGGGGATTTTGGCCCCTCCAGCCACCCCATTGCTGAGGAGCTCCATGTCCCCAGTGCACGGTGCTGTCCCACACCCTCCCCTGCTTCCCCCAAGGACCAGCACAGGCCAGGGGTGACTTTCAGCTGGGGAGGGTCCCCGATGTCCCCAGCTGGCAGAGCTGTCCCCCGTGGTCGTTAATCCACGGTCCCCGGCTGCAGGGCCCCAGGGCTCTGCTCCTTCGGGAAATCCATCCGAGCCCGGCTGGGAGGGGATCCGCAGGTGAGAACGGGGTGGGCAGCTGGGTCCAAGTACAGAGCACCGGGGGCAGTTGGGCTGGGAAGGAGGGAACAGCTCCAGCCTGGAGGGAGAGCAGAGAGTTGATACCTTGTGTTCACAAACCCAGCCAGTCCCTGGCTCCAGCGCTGCGGAGCCGCATTCCCAGCACAGCCGCCTTGGTCCGTGTTTGGGATGGGATCACAATCCCGGAGCTCCCACGGGACAGCCTCGGACATGGAGGGGCTGGAGAGTGTCCATCCGAGCCGGTGTTTGCTCGGACAGGCCCTGGGTCACCCCAGCCCACCCCGGGAATCACCGGATGAGCCCCTCGAGGCACGGCCAAGGGCTGCTTTGTCCGCCAGAGCTCAGGCTCCCGGCACGCATGCCAAGGGAAAACCAGGAATTCTGGGCTTTGGCACAGCCCCTGAGTGGATGAAACTGCTCATTTCAGCCTTTCCTCCTCGTTCTCCTCCCCATCCATCATCCCAGCCCTGCTGGACACCCTCCATCCCTGCTGCAATGGCCGGGACTCTCTGGAGAGCTGAGCACGGATTCTGTGCCTCGTGCAGGAGCTAATTCCTGCTGGGGAACCTCCCCATCCCTCCTCCAGGCTGGATTCATTCCCTCCCCACGCTGCTCTGGGATATTTCCCGGCTGTAGTTGAATGAGGGGGAACACACATCATTTTTAACCGAGCCTAGGTGACAGAAGAGCCCTGAGCTGCACTTAGAATCCCAGGCAGATGTTCCTGGGACATCAGCACCCTCCCTGCACCTCCATCAGGGAACAACTCCGGCTTTCCCAAGCACCTTTCCTTGGCTCTGAGCCCCTTCCATCCATGCACAGCTGAGCTCCCTTGTCATGGAATCACAGACTGCGTTGGGTTGGGAGGGACCTTAGCAATCATCTCATTCCAGCTCCCTGCTGTGGACAGGGAGCAATTGTCCTCCAAGGAACCCCCTTGTCCTCCTGAGGGAGGCAGCTGCATCCATCTCCCTTTGGAACAGGCTCCCCCCAAGCTGTGCCAGTCCAGATCCTGGGATTTTCTCACCGATGGGATGAGCTGGGTGTGGGGACAGCACCATCACGGCAGAGGGACATGGGGCTGTCCCAGCCAGAGCCCCCAGCAGTGCCCGTGCTCTCCTCAGCTCAGGGGCTGCTCCAGCTTTTCCAGGGCCCACAAAGCTCCGGGTCTGGCTGTGGGCTTTTCCAGGGCATGGAAAATCAGCTCTGGCAGAGGGAGCCCTGCCTGCCTGTGCACTGGGAGCACTGGGAAACCCCCCAGAGCCCCCCATTACCTCCCTGCCTTCCCCTGGCTCCAGCCGGGCCCCTATCAGGAGAGCTCCTGCTCCATGGCCCTTTTCCAGAGGGACAGCTAATCCTGGCCTGACTCCTTGCAACAAGGACCAAAACCCACATGAAAGAGATTATTTTTCCAATTTCCTTCCCTGTCTGGCAGCCTGGAGAGCACATCTACTTGGAATGAAGCATCCTGGCGTTTCCCCTGCCATCACCTAACCCTGACTGCTGCTCTGCCTGGGATGGACGCAGGAATGCCGGCTGGACCAGCATTAACCCTTCCAAATAAATGGGATATCAGGGCAGGCCGGGCTCTGAACTTGGGGCATCCTCCCAAAGGCACATAATTTTGGGGTTTTTTTTAGCATCTATTCGTAAACCAGGAATAAAAAGGATTTAGGAACTATTCCACCGGAGCCCCCTCCAGAGCTGGCCCAGCCTGGCCCCTGCTGCATTGCTTTTATGCAGGGATCCCTCATATCCCTGGAAATCGGCTCATCCCCAGGTGTAGCCTGAGCATGAACTGGCTCCTGGCTTGCTGGGACAGTGGGGCTTAGGGGCAGCTGGGAGGTGCTGAGGGCCAGCAGCAGATTTGCCTAAAAAAGGCAGAGAAAAGCGCCCGGGAGGAAGCTGCTCCCTGCAGTTTTATTTTTCCTTTCTTATTCCTTATTTACACAGGTTGTTCCAGCTCCTCTCTCATATTTTTACCCTTTGCAAATGGAAAAGAGCAGCAGAACGTTCCAAAGCTCTGACCCTGAGTGACTCCCTGCAAAATCCTTCCGAAACCACTCGCCAGGTCTATCTCCAGTCAGTCAGCTCCTGGCAAAGCAGGTCACACCCCAGCACCTACACTTGGTGTTCCAAAGGTCTTTTCATGCCTTTGGAGGCCAGCGGTGGCTCTGTCCCATGGAATGTCCCGTGCTCTCCCACGGAATGTCCCATTCTGTCCCAGGGAATGTCCCGTGCTCTCCCAGGGAATGTCCCGTTCTGTCCCAGGGAGCACAGCCTGCGCAGCGCGGCCCCGAGCAGGGCCGTGCCGTGCCTGGAGGCTCCAGGTGTGAAGGCTCCTGTTCCCAAGGTGCCCATTCCACAGGCTGGTGTTCCCCCTCTCCCCTCTGGCCAGATGGCTCCTGGCAGCAGCCTCTTGTCACATCCCCAGCTCTGGAATTGCTCCGTGCATCCTCTGCCTTCTGCTTTTGTCAAACGGATCATTGACCCCACTTTCCCTCATTGTCTTTGATTATCCAAGACAATCCCTTTCACTGCCTCGAGGAGTTCCCAGGGGGATCCCACCCCTTCCATGCATAAACCAACACAAACATCCGTGGTTTTCAGCAGGCTGGATCCATCCCCTGTGATGAATCATTCCTCTGTGTCCGCATCTCACTGAAGGACGGGAAGAGGGGAATGGCTGTGGGATTTGTAAACTGTAGATTCAGGAAAACGGGGAAAAAAACCCTTGACTCAAACATTAGTTGGCAAATCGAATTATTCCCCACTTCATCTGTATTATTTAGGCTTAATTGCATTACTGGGGCTGTAATCCAGGGAAAACACAATTATTGGAAGAGATTGCAAGGATGGCATCTTTGGGAGGGCAGGAAGGAAGGGCCACGCTGGTGGGGGTGAGGAGGGGGCGGGAACTGCCTGGGGCCGGGACAAAGCCTTTCCAGCCTCTGCTCCTGCGGGAATTCCAGCTCAGATCCCAGCTGAGGCTGCAGCTGCTGGGAGCTGGAGGCTGTCCCCAGACCCCAGATTTTATTGGATATTCCAGGTGACTTGGAGGCTGCCAAGGACCTGAGCAAGGATGGGCTTTGTTTTCCTCATTTATCAAATCCCTCTCTTGCCGTGCCAGGAAGCATCCTGCTCTTTACAGCAGGGAATGTGCTGGTGGCTCTTCCGCGGGCAGTTGTCGAACCTTCCATGGATTTTACCATCCTAAAGAGTCCCACAAAACCTCTGTCTGCACAGCCAGGGGACACTCCCCATTCCTTACCCTGCTCAGTGCCAGACCAGGGCTGGTTCCTGCTCCTCCTGTAGGATCCCGTGCCGTCCCAAGGAACAGCCCAGCTGCTAAGGAACAATGGAAAAGAGCTCTGGCCCTGGGACACGATGTTTGTGCCAGCACCTGCAAGAGGCTGCTGAAGTCAGAGGAGAATTTCTTGCTTGGAAGTTTAAAGACAAGAAAGAATAATTAAAGTCCCTTCTGCAATGTCATTAAATATAAATACAAATGGCGTTAATATCTCTGGGTACTACAGAGCATTCCCAAGCACCCTCTAATTGTCTAATTAAATCACTGAGGGCTGAGGTTAGTGACAGCAGAATCCTTAATGGCGCCTTGCTGGGACATTTAGAGAAGGCTCTGTGCAAGGGGGTTGTTTATCTAATTAATCCCCAAGGTCACAGCCCCAGCTCCTGAGCCAGGTAATGCAATTTAGGTCCCTTGCATTTTGTCAGGCTGGCTCAGCCCTGCTTTACACCCGCTGGCTGTGCCGGGGAAGGGAAGGGATCTGGAGCATCCTCACGGAGCAGGGAGATCCTCGTCCTTCCCCGAGCTCTGCTGTCCTTCAGCGGGGTGCTCTCGAAGGGAATGGGGTGAGCAGCACTCGGTGAGATTGAGGCAGAGGTTCTGAGCCTGAAGAGGGGCTGAGGAGTCACAGACCCGGCCCAGGAACTTGTCAGCTCCTGCAGGGACAGAGCTCACCCTGCTGCACTGCTCTTCATGGGATTGTGGGATGGGATCCATGGATGGAGGGATGGATGGATGGATGGATGGATGGATGGATGGATGGATGGATGAATGGAGGAAGAATTACGTTCTGCAGGACAGCTGAGAGCAGGAGCAGAGGTTTTCTCCCAGAATGAGCTGCAGAGGTCAAACACCGTCCCGCCCTCATCCCTCCCGGGGGCTGAGCGGAGCCCCAGAGAGCACAGAGCTGGGATGGGGCACCTGAGGAGCAGAAGGAGGAAGAAGAGGAGGAGGAGGAGGAGGACAGCCCCTCTCTGACTCCCTATCTGCAGGCAGAGAAAGGCTGGACAGAGCTGCTGCCACGCCCTGGCTGCTCCAGGGCCGAGGGGACATTTAAGGACCATCCAGGAGCACAAGGCAGGGAGCACCCAAAAGCAGCATCCTGCCCTGCTTTGCAGCATCCCAGCTCCTGTGCTGCTGCTCCCAAAACCCTTCTGGCCAGATGAAGGGAGTCTCCGATGCCGCTCATCCCAAATTCCAAAAAAAGAGGCAACTCATCTTTCCCTCCCTTTGAAATGGTGATTCACCCCCCTGCTTCCAGTGCTGGCTCAGCCAGCGCTGATGGCTTTGGATAGGAGCGGCTCGGTCGGAATTCCTGGGCAGGCTGTCAAGTTGTCACAGCTCATCCGTGTGCAGCCAGGGGCTGGTGCTCCATTGTCCACAAATCGGGACCAGATGTGGATGTCCCGACAGCCACGGGCTCCCGCTGCCGCCGGGAGAACGGAGCAGCCCAGCGCCCCAGCCGTGGCCATGGCTCCCCCCGCTCCCCGATCCCTCCCCGCCATCCTGCTTCCACAATGGAATATGCAAAATGCGGACAACAGCGGGCATGGGATGAATGAAGATGTGCAGCTGGGTAAATAATCACCCCTTCCCAGCACTGCCAGCCTTGACCCCCAGACCGTCCCCAAACTGGATTGGTGCCTCTGCTGGAAAATCTGCCCCTGGAGAGGGGAAGGGGAGCTCCTTCTCCAACATGCCCAGGGTAAAGGGCGCTAATGGCAGGAAGGAGGATGGTTTACTTTGGATATTGGGAAGAAATCCTTCCCTGTGAGGGTGAGGAGGCCCTGGCACAGGGTGCCCAGAGAAGCTGTGGCTGCCCCTGGATCCCTGGAAGTGTCCAAGGCCAGGCTGGAGCACGCTGGGCTAGTGGAAGGTGTCCCTGCCCATGGCAGGGGAGTGGAAGGAGATGATCTTTAAGATGCCTTCCAACCCAAACCATCCTGGGATTCTATAATTCTACTATTTCCAGCACACAGCACCAAATCCAACCCCATCCTAACCCTGCCTGAATCCTGGGAGTGGCTACAAGAGGTGGAACAACCAGCCCGGCCTGGTGCTGGTGGCCTCTCTCCAGAGAAACCACTCCAGCCCCCTTCGGCCCTTCCAGGACATCTCTAAGGTGACCAGCTCAAACCTCCGGCACCATCCAGCACGATTCACCGAGCTCAAATCCATCCCAACCCAAAAGGAACTCAGCCCATGCTTTTGGGAGCTGTGTCTTCATTTCCACAGTCAGGGGTGTGTAATTCCCTCTGACATTCCTGGGTTTTCTGCTTTCTTTCCATTTGCACCGTTGGAAAGGAGTGTTTGCTCCACCAAAACCTACAGCAATGCAAACACTCCGCTTGCAAGGAGAGGGCTGGCCTTGAAACACTTCCCTGGGATCCTTTACCGGGATGCAGAAAGCTGGGAACAGATTTCCGCTGATATTTGTTGCTTTTCAAACAGAAGCAAATGTTTATAGCCAGGCTGTAAACCACGCTAATGGGGGGCAGATCCGTTACAGGAGCTGTGCTTGGAGACAAAGGAAAAGGAGAAGCCCTGGCTTTGCTTGGAAGCCAAAGTTGGAAGTTTGGCTCCCGCTTCCGACGCGCTTCCCGAGCCTCGGCCACATCCCACATGTTTATAAAATTACCCACGCACAGAGTCAGAACCGACAGAAATACACAGGCACTGAGTCACTTTTCCATGGAATTTCATTTGTGCCCGCTCCCACATTTACGGAATTTCACACACTCATGGATGGAGCTCCCAGCAGCTCCAAGTCCATCGCACACCTCTCCAACATCCAGGAATCACCTCCATGGAATGGGACACACATTTAGTCCTGCCTCCCCCAAACAGGATCAGAACCTGCAGAGAGATGGCAAAACCTCACTGAAATCCCCTGGATATCAGGATGTGGACACAATTCTCCATGGATTCTCTTCTTCAAGGAAAGGGTGGTCAGGCATTGGAACAGCCCAGGGAGGTTTGAAGTGCCCATGCCTGGAGGTGTCCCAGGAATGCTGGATGTGGCACTCACTGCCCTTGTGGGGATCAGCCACAGGTTGGACTCGATGATCCTGGAGATCTTTTCCAACCTGGATGAATCTGGGATCTGTGATCCTGGGAAGCACCAGCATCCCTCACACATCCCACCGGAACCGCGCATCACTAATTCCCGCTGTCTCCTGCAGCCCTTCCCTGACAAAGCGTTTCGGTGACCCAAGAATGTTATCTTAGCAAATCAAAAATGTAAACATTTAGGTTCAGGACTGGGCTGGCTGGATTTGGGAATGAGTTATGGTCGGAGCCCGGTGAGGAGGCTGATTTTGGCTTGGCAATTCCTCCTGTGCCTGGAACCTGCTTTTCAGGATTAAATACGATCCCCTGCAATCCATCCAAAATGTCAATTACCCCGAGTCTCTCAGGTTTGCAATTACAGAATGCAAGTCATGTTCAGCGTTTTATGAAACTGCTTTTCTTGGCAGGGCCCATCTCTCTCTTATTGTAAAAAATAACTTTCAAATCAAAGCATTAAATCAAGGCACAAACGCTGGGAAGGACGCGGGGCTGAGGCTGGAAAGTTCCAGCGCCGGAGCTGGAAGGGAGCTGAGCTGAGCTGGTTTCTGGTGCGGGAACGAGAGTGGCAAATCAGGGGGAAAGAATGTGGAACAGTCTCGGCTGAGGAACGCCTAATCCCACCATCATGGATTTAAATCCCACAATCGCCTCGTTAGAACCCCCCGCAGGGCAGGGGGAGAGAGCCTGGAGAAAACACCTCTCCCATCCCGCTGGAATCCAAACAGTCCTGCCCCGGCTTGGGCTGGAGCTGCTGCGGCAGCAGCTGCAGGGAATTGCTTTCAGGCCTTTCCAAGCTTTAGGTCTCAGCTGCCAAAGGCGCTCTGACCCCTTTCTTCCTCCTCATCTGGAGGGTGGGGAGGGGAGCGCAGGGAATTTGGGAACGCTGACCCCACCGTGGACTCGCAGTGCTGAGCCGGGGCAGGACCCTGCTTGCGAGCGGCTGGGTCCCTGGAGGAGAGGGCAAGGTGTGCTCAGCAGGCAGCAGCTGTCCGTGGGGACGCTGCCTGTGCTGGAAAGACAGGGAAATTCCCTTGGAAACCTTCCCTGGGATTTACAGGGAGTGCATTTGTCCCTGAACGGGTGAGCCGGCCTTGCTGGGACTCCCCTGGCTGGGTGATTTCGCTTCCCAGCCTTTCAAGTCACATCGAATCCTCCAAGGTCAGGGAGAACCCTCGGTGCCGGATCCTGACGGAAGCTTTCATTTGTGCCGCTCCCGAGCCAGCAGACCTGGTCCAACCTGTGCTCCGGGTGCCACCTGAGACGCGTCAGCCCCGGCCGTGTTAATGAGCTCAGGGACTAATGAGCTCCAGGACTAATGAGCGCAGGGACGCGATGCCCTCCCACCTGCCGGCAGCCCGCCCGCATTCCTGGCTGGGCAGGACATTCCCTCTGGTTTCGGGCCTGTGGATGTTCCTCTCCAGCCGTTCACACCCCGCTGCAGTGTGTGGTTAAGCCGGGGAGGCTCCACGCCGGCGCCCAGCGCCGCATCCCGGCCTTGGGATAAGCACTTTTTCATCTGTCTCCACATTTATTTCTTCCTGACGAGGAGCTTTGGCATGGGATAGCGGGAGAGCTGTGAGATCCTGGGTTTGATGGATCTGGACTGGATTTGGATGCCAGAAGCCCCTCGGCAGCATCGCCCTCTCCAAGTGCCAGCCGTGCTGCGGGCGTTGAACCACAGGGGCTTTCGTGCAGGACACCAAGGTGCTGCCAGCATCCCGCCATCCCACCATCCCAGTTTCCCAGCTTCCCAGTTTCCCAGCGCTCCACTGGTCCCAGCTTCCGTAATACTTTCCAACAGCAGCTTCATTTACCATAGGGATAAGGAAAGGGAGAGCACATCTGGCAGAGGCACAGGGAGGCAGGAACCAGAAGCCGAGGGAGGATTGAAGTTGGCCAAGGAGTCTTAAAACTCCCAGCAGTTGGAGTCAGGAGCGCCATTCCTGCGGACCCTGCCGCCGGCTTGGGCCCCTTTTGGATGCTCTTCCCGGGATGCAGGTGCATGGTGTTAAGAGATCATTTCCTGCCTGCACCGCAGCTCCAGGGGTGGATTTACCACTGGGCTCACTTCACCCTGCTTTGCTCTCTTCATCCCTTTTTTTTTCCTTTCCTCGACTCCTCCTTTATTCCCTAAAAGCCGGGCAGAGCTGCTGCAGCCCCGGGACCATCCTGTTCAGTGGGAAAAGCCAGCTGCTCTCCCAAAGCCACGGATCCCATCGAGGGAGGAGACAAACGGTTCCGTGAGGGGCTTTTGCAGGAGATAAGGAGCTGAGGGAATATCAGGAAATGCAAAAGGCAGAGCAAGGCAAAGGAGGGAGGGACACTCTGGAAAACAGGGATAATTCTCCCTGAAAAGGGTTTAATTGCCAATCACACCGAGGTGCTCAGCAAAACCAGCCTGCAGTGGGGAGCTCATTCCAAACACGAAGGGACTGCTGGAGTTGCCAATGGAAGTGCAATTAAGCCCAGGCTCAAAGAAAACCCTCCCTAATTGCACAAGTGGAGGGAAAGGGAGAGATTTCCCCTCTGCTCTGGCTTTCTTTTATTTTTTTCACCTGGATGAGTGTGAATCCTTCACTAAATAGGTGCCTTGGACAACTTTGCTCACAAAATCAGTGAACTCAAACATCAGCAGAGTCTCTGACTTCCACTGGGCAGTGAATTCCTGCACTCACCTGCTGGGACAGGGAAGACCATTGCTATTCCCGAAGAGAACTTGGAATATTATAAAGATTTATAAGATAAAATAATAATTAACCTCTGTGTCAGATGGATAAAGTCAGAGCAGTCACACACCGGTCACAGGCTTCGACCGCACACTCCAGGGTTTCTGCTTTCCCTCGGATTTAACTCCCTCCAGTGCCTTCAGTTCCCCTCTTGGGAACCAGTTTCATTCCTCATTAGCCAGACTTTTGGAATGCTCAGGCCCGGTCACTCGTCTGCAATAACGTCTCAGCATTGCAACAGCAGAGTGGTGTAACAGGAGGATCTGATGGAAAACAAGGAATAATGAATAGCAAGAGATACTATCTGATTTTATATCCCACTGCAATTCAGGGCAGAGGTTAAAAACTGCATCAGGAAGGAATAAATATATTTCATTTTTTCCAGTAAAACTCACCTGGGTGCTCTGTGTGTGCAGCAGTGCAGGAAGGGGTCATCCCAAATTCCCGTTCTTTCCTAGGATATCTGTGTGATGCAAAATCCCAAAGCATCCCCTGGGCTTTTGGAGATGTTGATCTGCCTGTGTGCCATTCCCACCTTGGAAAGAACATTTCACAGCACTTCCCTCGGAGAAGGGGATGGCATCAGGAGCTCCTGGAGCCCTCCTTGCCTCGCTGAGCTCCAGGGAGCAGGACCGGACCAGCCTGCAATGAGGGAGAGGGGAGGATTAGTGCTCCGTGACCTCTGGAATGTCCTATTCCTGTGGGCTCAGCCCCGCTCTATCAGCAAAGATTCCAGGCTTAGTGGCAAAGAAGTTATACTCCCAGAAACACCAAATTTGGGATTTTCAAGCACCAAGAGATATTTCTCCCAGTTTGGATAGCAATTCCTCCACACAAGAATCATGGATTTAATCCCAGACTGGTTTGGCTTGGGAGGGATCTTAAGGCCCATCTTCTTCCACCCCCATCCGTGGGCAGGGACGCCTTCCACTAGCCCAGGTTGCTCCAAGCCCCATCCAACCTGGCCTGGGACAATTCCAGGGATGGGGCAGCCAAGAAATCAGTGCTGGCACACGGTGGCAGAGCATTGAGAAGGACATCACTGCCACTCGCCTGTCCTGGTGCCACCCCCCAGGCCTGCACCCACCCCAGGGAAGGACCACGTGCCAAGGCTGCCTGGATGCTTTTCTCCTGGGATTACAAAAACAGGATGCAATAAAAACCAACCCCCCCAATCACCCACTGCTGCACAAACCGAGGGCAGCATCCACCTGATCCCAAAACGTCTCCCTGCACGCAGCTGGTGATGCAAAACCAAACCTGCAATTGCAAGGTTTTAATTTTTAAATGTGGCTTTCTCCAGCTTCCAGTCAGAGCTTCCTGCAGCTGCAGGGCAGCAGTGGTGCCTTGTCACCCTGGGATCACAGCCTCGGAGTCTGGGGAGATGCTGGGAGAGCCTTTTCCTTTGGGAGATGTTCCTACAGCACCATCCAGCTTCAAAACCAAAGAACTCAGCTCCCATTCCTCCCCAGAAAAGCTGCTCCCACCGAAGTTCCGCCCCAAAGCAGAGCTGAGGCAGCGGGGAGAGTCCCCCCTGCTGCCACACGTCCTTCCTTGGCACTGCCATCAGCCCTTGGGTGCGGCCCAGCAGCTCCCAGGGACGCCCAGAGCTGTCACCGGCACCGGCTGCTCCTTCTCAGTCACTGCCCAGGGGAGATCATTGTGGTTGGAGTGGAAAAGCTTCCAGCAAGGATTTGGGGTTGTTTTCTGTACACACGTTCTGGGTGTTTATATTGGGCTGGAGAGGAACGATTAAGCAGCGGGTTGTTGGATGTTCCTTAAGGATCTCATCCCTAAAAAGATGCTGAGACGCCGAGAAGGGTTGAAGGGGAGGCTGTAACGACCCAGAGGTCGGAGGAATCCAGAGGCTGGAGAAATCCAGGCAGAAAGGTTTTAAGAGCAGCATCTGCCTATTCCAAGCAAGCAGCAGCTAAAGGGAGGGATGACAGCATCCTGCAAATAGCTGGAATCCATAAACACTGCGGAGCAGGGAGGCTGCTCACAGCACAGGGTTCATGTGAACGAACCAAACCTCAGCGGAATACGGCTGAACTTCCCGGCAGAGAAGTCAGGCTGAGATCCCATCCCCCAGAGGGAGAGCCGCAGGAGAGGGGATTTCGGGAGTTTGTCCGTCTTTGGTGCAAGATTTGGCCGTGGGAAAAGGCCTCTGTGCCTTGGAAAGGAGGCTGAGGGTCTGGGAGGGGGCTGAGGGGGCTCGGGGGTGCTCCAGATCTCCAGCTGGAGGTGGAGGGGGGTTTGTGACTGAAGCTCTCGCTTAAGGAGGTGGTATCAGGTGACACCATCCCTGCACAGGACGGAGGGACGCTGCATTCCTGCTGAAAATCCACTGAATCCCGGGATGGTTTGGGTCCGAAGGGGGCTTAAGGCTCATCCTGTTCCACCCCCTGCTATGGGCAGGGACACCTTCCACTATCCCAGGGTGCTCCAAGCCCCGTCCAACCTGGCCTTGGGCACTTCAGGGATCCAGGGGCAGCCGCAGCTTCTCTGGGATCCTGTGCCGTGTTTTAGCACGTTCCCAGTAAAAAGTTCCCCTGCAATTCCCTGGAAATCTCCACTGCCGGGGCACGTCCTGCGTGTCTTTGCCTTTCAAGCAAGGACCACGTTAAGCCTTGCAGGGAACCTTCGCTCCTGGCTGGGCATTCCCAACATCCCTGTCCCTTCCCGCTCCAGGGAAGGCAAAAGCCCGATGACAGCTTTTACGAGCCATCAAGAGCTCCTTTTTTCCTCCCTTCACGCAAACTTTCTTTTTATAAAAAGGTGTGAAAAGCCCGATTATCGTCGCCTCTTCAGCCTGTTGAGGGCTTTGTTCCGAATTGGCACCAATTCCCTGGATGTGAAAGGCGAAGGGCAAAGCCAGGGGCAGGAAGGTGCCTGTCCTGGGAACCACCCCAGGGAATGGGCAGGAGGACCTGCAGGCCGACGTGACCCTGTTCTTTCTCTCTTCCGCTGACTTTTTCCATTTCCAGCCCCAGAAACTTGAATAAATTACGAGTTCAATTCAAAAAGCATAGAAAGGAAGACTTTGCACACTTGGATTAGAGAACCCCCACTACTTCCAGAGATGATCGATAGAAATTAGAATTGGAAAAACCACCAATCCAACAGCAAATCCACCTGAGAGCATCATCCTGAGCCCTCGCTAGGTTTTCCTCTGGCTTTGCAATCCCAAACTCTCCAAACACCATTAAATGCAGACACCGATACTGAGACAGAGCCACTGATGGCACCAGGGAGGGATTTGGGGCCATTTCGGCCCCAATTAAATAAATAGAGGGAAGGCAGAGAGTCATAAGCAAGTCATAAAAAAGGCATCAAATGATGTTTTTATTGTTAACGCTACCAGAAACCTCCTGTTCATCCCAGCACCAGCTCTGCTCCCTGATGGGGCAGGGATTGTTGGAGAGGGGGACAGCTGCTGTCTTTCACAGTTAATTATGAAGATGAGTTAAGAATTAATCAGGTAAAGGGAAGGATGTGAAATCAATCAGGACCAGGAACTACGAAATTTGTCCCTTAGAGGAAGTTAAACCGGCTACTGGAACTTGTCAGAGGCCCAACACATACAGCCCTACACAGATCCACAGCTCCCAAAATGGGAATTTTCAGCTCATTGTCTGATGTGTGAGTGTACGGGTTGGATTAAACCGAAATCAGGCTGTGCCCCCAGGAAAGCTCAAGGAAGGCAGGAGAAAGCCGCTCCCCCGAGCCCTACCCAGTGGGAGACGCTGGAGGAGGCAGCTCCTGGAGGGGAGGAGAGGGACCTTTCCCTCTGGGAGGTGACAATTCAGCTGCGCCACCCCTGGTCCTCCCCTCCCGCTGCCACAGGCACGGAACTGCAGGAGAGAGGGGTCTCAACCTCCGAAGGCTCTTGGGGTGTCCACACCCACCTCTTCCTTCAGGAGCAGCATCCGCGGGGATCCCAGTGCTCCTTACTCGGGTACGAGGTCCCGGGAGCAGTGTCCTGTCCCGTCCCATCCCATCCCATCGAAAGAGATGCCTGCGGATCCTTCCCCAGCCGCTGCGGGCGTTGCCAGCTGGGCTGGGAAACTGCTCTTCCGCAGCCAAATCCAACCCAAATTTCCATCAGCAGCAGCAGGGAGGAATCAGCCCCATCTCGCTGGCAGCCGCGCTCGGGAGCCGCTGCCGGCCGGGATGGGATTGATAAGATCCCTGGGAGGCACGGGAGGCCCGCGTGCCAAGCACAGCCAATTAATGTCAGCCCTTTCCCATGCCAACCAATTAAGCTGTGTGTACTTGTCACCAGCGCCGGCAAGGGGGTGGAGGGCACAGAGGACGCGATTCCAGGGAAGCCTCGAAGACCTAAAAACCTCCTTAATTTATGGGCGGGAGGGGGAGGGCGCGGACACCCTGCGCTAACCCGAACGGGCCTGATTAATGGCTCGGCTAATTTAGGAGCTGCTTGGCTCTGCTGACCTGGGGAGGCTCCATTTAACCGGAATCTGGCTGGCATGGGAAGCAGGGAGCAGCTGAACGATGTAAGAAGCAACAGATGGGCTCTGCGGTCGCCTTGCCAAGCACCAACACTGTTTTCTGAGCACTTGCTCTTAAACCTCCTCCAAAAGGGAAAAAGTGATAATCAGAACCATAAAACCCATGTGGCTGATCCAGGAGCGGGGAGGGCGGCAGCTCCTCTGCCTGGCCGAGAGCTCCCGGGCTGGGAAATGATCCCAGAGGTGCTGAGCCACCTCCAGCCCTGCTCATCCCCATCCACTGCAGGGACAGGGGGAGGAGAAAAAACATCCTCTGCCCCACCTGTGCCATGAACAATCATGGGCTGGTGGGAGGCAGAGGAAGGGGAAAAGCTGGTGAAACACTTGGAAACACTGGGGGGCTCCTGCAGCTTCAGCTTGGTCTGGATGGGGAAGGTACACAGGTCCTGGAGATTCTCGGGCTCTGGAAAAGAGCCTCTCTGCAAGATCAGCAACGCTCCAAGCTGCAGGGAGTGACTTTGGAAGCACTTGCAGGAGCAAGCTTAACGGGGGGGTTTTCCCAAAATCCAGCATTCCCGAGGGCAGATCATACCAGGCAGCTGCGGCTTGGATTCCTTGGATGGTGAGGAGGCTCGGGGCAGCAGTGGTAGCAAAGCACCCCCCTGGCTGCCGGGGAGATGGGAGATTAAAGTCAGGGAGCTGCCAGGGCTGTGCAGGAGGAGGAGGATGAGGGAGACCTGCAGCAATCTGGGAGCAGATCCAGGTGGGATGGCTTGGAAATACACGGGAGCGATGGAAAGGTTGGGCTGTTTATCCCAGGGGTGAGCAGAGGCCCCAGGAAGGCACTGAACAGAGCGACGTGTCTGGGGCTGGAGTTTTTTAATAAAGAAACAGTAAAAAACCAAATAACAGAGCAGCTCCTGCTTGCCAAGGGCTTTGGGAATCACACCTGGCACAGGAACACAGCACAGCTGAGCTCCTCGGAGCCAGAGCTTGGAGGAGGAAAAGGGATTGCTCTCTACACCCCATATGGGGTGGAGAGGAAAAAAATCCCCCAGACTCATAAAATCTTGATTTTTTTTTTTTTTACAGCTGCCTACTTTCCCCCAGGAATAATATTTATCTGCACAGATCTCGTGCTGTGGCTCTATTTGCATCCAAATAAAAATAAGGAATGACCACTGAAACTCTCATCCCTTTTCTGTTTCGTTTATGGAGCAATGTGCCTGAGGAGCAGGAGATTATATCTGTAGGTGATGGTTTGCAAAGCCCTCCTGGAACCCCACGGGGCCTGAGAGCACAGCAGTGTTCAGAGGCCCATCTCACACAGGGGTTTTCCACCTTTTCACATGGAGGTTCTGGGACAGAACAGTTCCTAAGCAGGTCCCTTTCAGAGGCTGCAGATCCCAAACTCTAAACCAAGTCGAGCGGAAAAAAAAAGGTTTTCCTTTTTCCCCTGGATATAATGGGCACAGCAAGACATCCCTGAGCTCCCTGGTGTGGCTGGCACAGCAGTCCCATGGCCTTGAAGGATTTTGGAGATGGGATGACTCGAGGGCTGCCAGGAAACATCAAAAACTCCTGGAGCTCCACTGCCCAAGGTGTTATTGGCTCTGCTGGTGGAGTGACTGGGCCCCAGGAGCCTGTCCCTTCCCAGCCCAGACTCTCCAGAGCCACAGATCATGGAATGATTGGGTTGGGAAGGACCTTAAAGCTCAGCTCTTTCCACCCCCTGCCATGGGCAGGACACCTTCCACTATCCCAGGTTGCTCCAAGCCCTGTCCAGCCTGGCCTTGGACACTCCCAGGGATCCAGGGGCAGCCACGGCTTCTCTGGGGAAACCATTCCAAGACCTCCCCACCCTCACAGGGCAGAATTCCTTCCCAATACCCCACCTAACCCTGCCCTCTGGCAGTGGGAGGCCATTCCCCTTGTCCTGGCACTCCCCTCCCCGTAGTCTAAACACACCTTTGGGGCTCTTTGAAATCCATCCTTGGGATTTGCCTCTTCCCTGCACAAATCTGTGTCCTTTGGCCCCCAAGGTCCTGCCTCAGCCGGAGCTGCTGCATTTCAAAGGCCTGCAAAAAGTGAGGAGCAGCAGCTGGCACTGCTGGCTTTGCTAAAAGCAGGGAGGGCCTTTCCCTAATCCCAAAGGAGAGGGATGGCAAAAGCACAGGGCTGCCCTCCCTGGGAAAGGGCCTGGTCTGCGCTAGCTGGGTGGGAGATAAGGATGCTGTGGAAAGAAGGGAGTGCTGGCCAGGAGTGAGGAATGGGCTGCCCCTTCCTGCTCAGCTCCCAAGTGATGAGGAGCAGCTCCCTGCAGAGACTCCCTCCCCAGGAATGACATTCCCCCCTGGATTTATCCAGAGTGGAGAGCACATCCCAGCACAGCCACACCTGTAACAGCAGGGAACAGCCAGAACTCGTTCCCAACCCCCTGCCCTGGATTTCTGAGCTGTGAGTGGTGCCTGTTCCATCACCAAGGGCTTTTTAGGGCAGCCAGTGGCATTTCCCAGCACACGGGAGGCAGTTTATTACCAGTGATTTATTAAACTGCTCCAACTTGTCAGCAGCCACTTGAAACATTCCCTTTCCTCTTTTTTTTTTCCCTTCAGCTTTGCTAATGTCTTTATAAAGAGCTGGATAAATAGATTTCCAGCACTTCTGACTGCCACGGATCAAACCTCAATCGATATGGCCCAGATTAGGGATGAGGTGAGACTGAGCCTCCCCACCTCCCTCCAGCCCCAGCTGCGGAGGTGAATTGATGGGAATGCACTTCGAAGGAACAGATAAATACATTTTTGCCTGCTCACAGCAGAGCTGGACTTGGCAGTTCCCGGTTTCTCCCCGTCACGGCCTGTTCCGTGGGTGGGGGAGTTCCAGGTGATTGCTGCTCCTGCCAGACTCCTCTCCTGCATCCTTTCTGTTCATGGATAGACCCTCCTGGCTTTATAATCTACTGAACTCGTGGAGTTCAGAGGCTTTCAGCTCCTGCCTGATGAATCTTTCCAGGACAAGACCCCTCTCTATCATTAGTGTGATCAGTCTCAGCTCATCAGCCTTAATTTATTTGCTGCAGAATCACTGTTTAAAGGTTTGCTGAGCTGAAACTGGTCCCGCTCCCTCCCCAGATGGCCCAAGAGCTACATCTGCCAGTGCCAGCATACCCAGAGCTGTCAATTCCAGCTCTTGGGTCAGACATCAGGAGGAATTTCTTCCTGGAAAGGGTGGTCAGGCATTGGCAGGGGCTGCCCAGGGAGGTTTGGAGTGCCCATCCCTGGAGGCGTCCAAGGAACTCCTGGATGTGGCAGTCAGTGCTCTGGTGGGGGTCAGTCACAGGCTGGACTCGATCCTGGAGGGCTTTTCCAGCCTCAGGGAGTCTGGGATTCTGCATCCCACACCTGGCACAAGCCAAAAGAGAATTGGATTTCCCTCCCCCCCACCTTTCCTCATCAGAGGAACCCTTAAAGAAAATGCCCCACTGTTCCCTCCTCGTGCTCTGCCCTGTTCCCAGCTCCCCGCGAGCCCGGGCACAGCTGGCCCCGAGCTGCTGCAGCCCCTGGGAGCCTCCATCCCTCCTCCTGTCTGGATAATTGAGCTCCGAGTCGCAAACCAGATGCTCTGGCTGTGCCTCTCCTCGTGCTCCGGCTCCTGCTGAAGTCCAGGGAGATCCTCTGGAAGAAGCCACTTTTAATTTGTAATCTGATTAAGCCATTAGAGGCGAATGGAGCAGTAAGTAACACAAATTGCCGATCGTTTCCATCAGCAAATCCCCCCAATTAATCCTGAGATTAACCCTGATTACACGCGGTAATGGTGATCAATGCACCCTAATGGGGGAAATCCGCCCACTCCGCTTTCTTCCACATCCCAGAACGATCAATTTGGAATCAGGGTGATTTATCTGGCAGGATCGAGCGGGGCCAGCGGGGCTGGGGCACCGCCTGCATCTCCAGCGGCAATCCCAGGAGCCGCAGCTCATTCCCGCTTGGGAAAAGCGAGCCAAACTGGGAAAAAAGAGCAGGACAGAGTGGAACAAAGAGCAGGGGAATGCAGAGGGCAGCAGGAATGGCAAATTCCATCTGCCTGCCGCACTCCCTCCCCTTTGAATCCTCCCGGTGATGCCCTGAAAAGCTCCTGTGAGGTGATCAGACCAAACAGCTCGGAGCAAGGCTGCACTTCTCAGGGATTCCTCCGTCAAAGGGAGGAAGTCAGGCTGGAGAAGAGCTGAAAAAAGGAAAAAAAAAAACCTTTCCTACTTTGTGATCTGAGGCTCTGTTCTTCCCTTTGCTGCTAAAATCGGAAGTTACCCCAGGACTGAGCGTTTCCAAGGATCCCCAAGCACTCCACGAGCTTCAGAGCCGGGCTCAGCCCCCCCTTGGTCCTGTGTTATTTATAGAGCAGCTGAGACCCCAGCGATTGCTTCAAGGGGGATTCTGCCTTTGTAGGGACTAAGTCGGAACTAAGATGGGAGCTCAAGGCTTGACCTTTGGAAGGCAGGGATGGATTCATCCCGCTCCAAATGCGGCCAACTTCGGGCTGAGCTGCAGCAGTGGCTGGCGATAAAGCAGCGTGATTTATGGAGCCTTCTCCTCCAGAGCTGCTCGCTCTGCTCTGGGAACACCAAGGAGGAAAGGAAAAACTGCTGGAAGATGGACTGAGCTCCTGCCAGGGGCTCCGGTGCCTCCTGGGCATTGGCTCCAGGAAGCTTTGAACCCCAAGGATATGGCAGGACAGGAGAAACTACACGAGTGAGATGTCACAGGGCCCTCAGTTCCCACAGCAGTGGGTCCTACATGTTCCTGTGCCATGGGAAAGACCACCTGGAGGGCTGCAAGCTCCTCGTGCTTTGCCCAAACTCTGACCAGGAATATTTCAGGTGGATCCTTCCCAATATTCCCTCGAAGCTGTTTTCCTCTCCTCCCACGCCATGTAAAGACTAATCCCTGTGTCCCTTTGTCCCCAGATCTGTACTTTGGCAGCAAGCTGATATATTCTATATGGGAACAGTGACATCACCCTGTCCTGCACGGACATGCCCTGTGTTCTCCATAGATCCACGAGATCCTCTGGGATTTTTAATGGAGCATTCCTGGGGTGGGATCCTGCAGCTGCCTTCCCCTCAGGTGGACACACGTGGCCAGGGAGCTGAGCCACAGGTCTGGCACTCAGTGGGACAACACCCCTCATCCAGGGAGGAGATTCCAGGCAGGTACACAGGGCACATCCCAGACTGCAGGGAATGGTTTTTCCCCCTGGATGTTGCCTCCGAGGTGTTTTACAGCACACGTGTTTGGGGGTGACACGTGGGGGCCCTGTCCTTCAGCCACCCCCTCCCCCCAGCTCCTGCGGCCTCCCGAGGGGCTCGTGGTTCCCTTTGATGTGCAGATGAATCAGCCTGGCCAGGAGAAGCCCCGTGGATTTATGAACTCCTCCTCTATGATGTCTTTCCAATCGTATCCCCCAGAAGAGCATTCGCTCTCCCCTTCCTCCCCGGCTCCTCCGAGCCAAGCATTCCTTTCTCCTCCTCCATCCCAGGCCTGGGCAGCGATGCTGCTGCCCCGGAGCAAAATTCCCTCTGCAAACCGGGCCACTTCTCAGCCCCCTGTTCCATATTCCAGCGGGTTTGGTGTCTCCCGCCTGCAGCCCCATGGAAAGGAGCTCCGAGAGAGATGAAATCCTGCAATTCAATCTACTCCAGCCCGGATCATGCCAGCTCTGCAATTCCGGAGCAGTTGAAAAGAAAGGGACAAATAACCGTGATGGAAACCACTCACTGGAGACTTCCAGGGGAAATTATACACCCGCGAGGGGAAAAAGGATCATTAAGAGGTGACGGGAGAAAACATTTGCATTGCAAGTCGAAGCAGCTGGAGGCCGGGGGAAGCTCTGTGGTCACTGCCCTCCCCAGTCCGATCCAATCAACTCCACCACTTGGCAAAGCCTCCCAGACAGGCCCTTGAGCTGTTTGACCCAGATTCCGCCCAACACCGGAGTCAAGCTCTGCCCAGGAACAGAAGGGGAGCCTTGCAAAGGTCTCCCGAAGTTTATTCCTGCGTCAAACCCCCACAAAATAATAAAATCGGTGTGTTCGTCTCCTGTTTAGCAGTCACCTCCACCTCGCCAGCTTCCCAGAGCTTCGTGGGGAGATTGCTGCGCTTGGCAAACAGGCGGAGATTAAAGGGAGTTCAGCGGGAGCATCTCGATTTAGTCTCGGCTGAGCACGCCCGGGACGCGACGGCACATTAAACCTGGTGGCACATTGAACCCGGCACAAAGCAGAGGGGATAGAGGAACTGGAAAAGTAAAGGAGAGTTTATTTCTGCGCTGAGCATCACGCCAAAAATCCCTGTCCCTGAACGCCGCCGGGGAAGGACGAACGGGGGTTCTGCACCCCCACAGCAGGAGAAGCGGGCAGGGAAGGGAGGGCCGAGAGCGGCTCCGGCAGGGAAAGGGGAACACACTGCCCCAGGGAAGGCAAACCTTCACACCCGCCCCTCGGTTCCCTGCCAGAGCGTTAGCACAGCTCCCCAAAACCCCCGAGAGGAGTTTCGAGGAACGGAGTGATGAAAGAGGGGCCGAGACGGGCCGACTTCCAGGCAGCTGGAGCCAGGACCGCTCATCAGGAATAACCGGCCTCTCCCGCATCCACACACAGGATGCGCTCCAAGCTCTCCCTGACATTTGTGTGTCAGCTTGAGCCAGCTGGGGCTGCAGCTCTGCCTTCCACTCCAGACTCGGGCTTTAAATCCAGGGCTGGAAGTTTGCAGAGCTGCCGGGGTCCATGCTCAGCTGACCAGGGCGAGTCGGGAGCATCAGCAGCTCCACAAAGCCGGGCCAGCCTGGAAAAGCCACTTCTCCCTGGTGGGCAAACACCAGGAGAGGGAGGCAGTACCGCACTGCGGTGACATTTGCACCCGGGCGCAATGAGGTGTCACTCAGCCCAGCCAGACCAAACAGCATCTCTGGGGCACCAAAATTACACAGCCAAGGAAATCCGACAAAATCCATCTGCCCTTTTCAATATTTGGAGATAATTAACTCCTCCAGGCTGCGATATTACAAAAGAAAGCTGTTAGTGAAGCTATTCAGCCCCAGGTCGGGCTGGATGCGGAGCTTTGCCAGCGCTGGGGATGCTGAAAGGGCAAGGAGGACATTTCACATTTCCATATATTCCCAGCTCCCTCGTAGGAAGATTACAGGGATACACGTGTAATGCAGCGGGTCAGGGGGAAGACAGAGCAAGGGCAGACTTACCGGGAGAGGGAAAACATCTCTGCTCCTCCACTGGTGCCATCTGAGCTGTATCCACCAAAAATCTGACTGACTGCAGGGAAACTTGGAAAAACCAGGCTCAAAGCACATCTTTACCTAAAGGCAAAGAAATCAGCCAGAGCTTCTCCGAAAGGCCCGGGCCACTCATCCAAGAGCCTCACAGTGGCCCTGGTCCCCACACCTCACCTGCAGCCCTGAGGTAACCCAAAGCATCCCACCCTTCCCCTCCTCCCCGCCCTAAATACAGGACGGGGGCTGGTCCAGCCTCCCACCAGCAAATCCCAGCTGGGCCAGTTGAGTGCGGCATTCCTGAGCCAGCGAGGGGCAATTAACACTTTCCTGTCCATTATCACACGGAGCTCCGTCCCCACCCCCGAGGGATGGCAGGATAGGCAAAGGAAAACCTGGTTCTGCTCTCCAGTCCCACCGGCTGCTCCAAGATCAATCCGCAAATCCCTAAAGGAAATTCTTCCCTGTGAGGGTGGGGAGGCACTGGCACAGGGTGCCCAGAGAAGCTGTGGCTGCCCCTGGATCCCTGGGAGTGTCCAAGGCCAGGTTGGACGGGGCTGGGAGCAACCTGGGCTAGTGGAAGGTGTCCATAGCAGGGGATGGATGATCCTTAAGGTCCCTTCCAACCCAAACCATTCCAGGATCTGCTGCCTGTGCTGCCTGCACGGGTCACCGGGGCAGTAAATATTTGTACAGGCCGGACAAGGAGAAAGCAAACAGAATTCCCTTATTTATGGGCCTTGGCAGCTTCTCGGCCTCTGCTCTGTGGTTTTTCCATCCCCTCTGCTCCCAGCTGGGGCTCAGCCCCGGCCCCGTGCACCCACAGCTGCTCCATGGCGTGCTGGGGCAGCAGGCAGGCAGGAAGCAAAGAGTCAGGATGGGAATGTGAGACCAGAGGCAGGGAGGAGCAGAGGGACAGAGGGAGAGTGGGAGAGTCGGGATGTGCAGGAGCAAGTGGAGTGACCCTGCCGGGTGTTTTTGCAGCCGTGCTTATTTTACCTGCAGGCAGAAGGAGGGAAGGTGATGGACTCCCTTCCCTGGACATCCAGGGGTCCTTTCCCGGGCACTGGGTGAAGCCCCCGGGGGGTTAAACACCATCCCCGAGCCCTCCCTTCCAGCAGGGGGGTGTCCAGGCTCCGAGAGGCTTCCAGGGAGCTCAGTGAGACATCCTGAATCCCAAACCCTTCCTGCACGGACACGCTGTGCCTGCCAGGACACACCAAGGTTCCCTCCCTGCTGCTGCTGCCCGGCCTCTGGCTCCTTCCCAGGACAGGAACCCAGGAGGAAGCCGGGATGTGGGAGCACTGCCGGGGTCTCCGGGTGGGAGGTCTGTGTCTCCTGCGGGAGGAACGCCCGGAGCAGGGTCCCGTGCCTGCTCCAGAGACACAAACCATGAGCGTACCTGGAAGCAGCCGGGTGTCCGGAGCGTGCCTCATCTGCTTCCCATCATCCCCCCCGACGGATGGCAGGAGGCAGAGGGGAAGGAGCCCGGGGATCACTGACCCCTCTTCGTGCTGAGTGTCTGGCTTTAGGAAGGATTCAGCCTTATTACCAACCTCCCCAGCTGCTGGTTTCTTGGATTTCTGTCATGTCAGGAGGAGCTTTCTCTGAGCTGAAAAGGGCAAAGGGATGGATCTCATTCCATAAACTCCTCGGAGAGGAGGGGAAAGACATGGGGCCAGGGGTTAAAATCACCCAAACCAGGCTGGGAATGAGCACATGAAGGAATAGGGCAGGAGGGAACATGTGAACAACAGGGTCCTGGTGGCTTTTTAGGATGGGTCAAGGTACTTTTGTGCGGGTGGACAGTTGCTGTTGTGCTGGTGTCCAGCATCATCCCTAATTTGCTGGGATAATCGGTCCTGGCCTGTCCCATCACTTTCTCCACCTTGGCTGACACGAGTTTTATTTACACACTGTGACCAACACAGGCTCTGGTCACTCCAGCCACACAGCCAGGGGGTTTTCCCTGACAGGGATTGATGGCATCCGGCTGGAGACCTCCAGCTCTGGGATTCCTCTCCCAGGTAATCCTCGGTGCAAACTGTTTCTCCTTCGGGCACTCATTTCACCATTTGTGGGAGAGCAGAGCAGGCAGGGCTGTGCTGCAGCTGTGAGAGGAAACAGCCTCTCTTCGTTTTAGTTGGACATCAGGAGGAATTTCTCCATGGAAAAGGTGGTCAGGCATTGGCAGGGGCTGCCCAGGGAGGTTTGGAGTGCCCATCCCTGGAGGTGTCCAAGGAACACCTGGGTGTGGCACTCAGTGCTCGGGCTGGTGACAAGGTGGGGATCAGACACAGGGCGGACTCGATCCTGAAGGGCTTTTCCAACCTCACTATCCCGTGATTCTGGGCAAAGGGCTCAGGGTGTTTGTCAGGAGGATGATGGGGATAGCATCCCTGACATAACAGCGGAGCAGGGCAGGCTCTGAGCAGGTTTGGGGCTGGAAAACATTCCCTCCAAACCAGCAGCCCTGGCTGGCTCTGGCTCCTGCTCTGCTCCTCGTGCTGTGATTTATCCCGCAGCAAAGTGAGCCTAAACGCTCTCCATATGGATCCCATACAGGCTGCACCTGCTTCCCACCGTGGATAAGCACATGTGGGATGGAGCGGGAGAGCTGCGGGTGAGTGTGGGAATACAAATCAATCACCCGCCAGCCCCGAGCCCTGGAGGGACCGGGGCTCCCCCAGCCCTGGCTGGGCCAGCTTCTCCCTGCTGGAGCTGCTGGAGCTGGATGGCTCCCAAGGAATGAGCTCTGACCGTGCACAAGTCCCCAAGGTGACACTGAGGAACCCCGAGGTGCCACCAGGATGCAGCAGCCTGGCTGGGGTGTCCCATGGGAACAGGGACTGTGCAACGAGGGAAACCTGCCTGGATGGGGCCAGGGGACCCCTGTGCCATCACAGCAGTGGGAGAGCCGAGTGCTCCATACCCAGGGAAGAGGGAAGGGGTTCAGGAGCCGTTCCTCTCTCACAATGTTTAAATTTCCTTAGAGGGAACGTGAAATTCCCTGAGGAAATAAACTGTCACCAAGCTCCAGGACCATCTGCCTGAATCCCCGGGGATGCCTGGGATGAGTTTACAGAGCTTTCCATAAACACAGCACACGAGGCACAGCCCAGGGTCACGGCTGCCGGCCAGGGAGGAGTTTTGCCTCCCACATCTGCATGTTTTGGGAATGTCACTGTCCTGCATCACCCCCCTGGCTCAGAAAATCCGGGGCTGTGGGCAGAGGAGCCGGGCAATGCTCCATGGGCAATGCTGGAGGATCCCATCCTGGAGGTCAGAAGAGACTCTGAGGTCCTGGAGGTCCCTGAGCCCTGGATGTCCCCAAGCCCTGGACATCCTAGAGGTGAAGACAGGGATACTCCTGCTCTGGAGAGAGGCAGCCCTGGGGGATCTCCCGTCACTTGCTCCCGCTTTGTCCCTCTCCCAACACTCAAGTATTTATGTCCAAAGTCGACATTAAAATTCAAGGGAAGCTAAATAGAAATTAAATTGTGTATTTGGAGAGAAAACGAGTCCCGTAAGGTGAGCGCTGCTGGGCCTGGTGATTGATGGCTGTTTATTTATCTGCTACTGCCAAATCCTGCAAGGAAGATGGAGCAGGAAGGGAGCGGGAGCCACTGGAGCCGAGCTCTGCAGCTGGAATGGCTCCGGGAAATGTGGCAGTGTCCGAGAGGGGAGCAAACAGCTCCAGGAACCCCCAGAGCGTCCGAGAGCAGAGCTGGGCAGCCCTGCCCGGCCACGGNGTCCCGGGGGTCCTGCCTGTACCACACAAGCCTTTGGAATCCAAGTGCTTGGACCGACATAGGGCAGATCCCAGCTTCTCCCTGTCCCACTGGCTCATGCCTCCACAGCTCTGGAATCACCCCTGAGCTTCCGAGGAGAGGCTGAGAGGAGCAGAGGCCTTGCTGCCTTCTCTCTTCTTTTTTCTTTTATTTTCTTTTTCCTTTCCCTGTTTTCCTTTTTTCCTTCCCTTCTTTTTCTCCTCTCCTCTCCTCTCCTCTCCTCTATCACTGTCAGGACAATCCCCGTCCCCCAAGAAGCCCCCCCTTTCCCAACCCTGCCCCCC
>VZRS01004098.1:55999-120175 GCA_013398055.1 Ifrita kowaldi
GCCCAGAGAAGCTGCCCCATCCCTGGAAGTGTCCAAGGCCAGGTCAGTGTCCCTTCCCAGTCCATGAGCTGCAGGAGCTGCTGGAAGCAGCAGGAAGGCTGCAGAAAGCCTGGCCTCATTCCAGCCCGGTCCCGGCAACGATGCGCTTTGGGACTGGGATTTCTCGGTGCTTACGGAGCCCTGAGCAGGGCGATCCACGGACAAAGAGCAGCTTTTCCAGACCCTCCACCCCTGGCTCGGCAGGCTGTGTCCCAGTGAGGGAGCAGGTAAAGCAAATCCTGCCAGCAGCAGCCTCGGGGGTCGCTCAGCACCGGGCTGGCAGTGCCCCATCCCCGCCTCTGGCATCGCCAACGTTATCTTTGGATGCAAAACCAGGGGAAAATTGAGTGCTTGAAAGAGGACGGGCTCTCCTGGGTCAAATTAGTCATTCCTCGTTAGAAAAGCCCCGCTGGTTTCTTTGTTTCTCTCGCTCTCCAGCGGACCCAGATAAATACATTTGTAATTCTCTGAGACCCGCTGAATAGGAGACTGGCAAGGTGAGAATATTAAAGCTGCAGATTATCAAGTGCTTCCCAGGAACTGAGATTCCAGCAGACGAATGATGGGGAGGAAGGCTGGGGATGAAACGCAGAGTGGGGAGAAGCTGGGGAAGAGACTGTGGGAGGCAGGGGAAGGAGGAAGAGGAGGATGGAGGGGGAAATGCCAGAGGAGGGAATGCTGGAGAAAACGGAGAGGGGATAAGGCTCTGGAGGAGAGGCGAAGGGGGAGAGCCGGGCTGCGGGGAGGTTTGGCAGCTGCTGAGTGTGCCGCATTTCAATATTTAATGACTCCAAAATACAGCCATTAACATGTCAGAGGCAGAGGGAAATGGCCCGGCTTTTCCCCGAGCCCTGATGGTTTGAAGAGCAAATGCCATCTAAAAAGGAGGCTTTTAGAGCGTTTTGGCCGGGCCTGTTGCCGGCCCCCTCCCTTCAGGGCAGCGCTTCCCTCAGGGAACGCTGGGGGTTGCATCCATTTGGTTGGCTGGCACTGTCCATTTTATTTTCCCTCCAATCTCGCTCTGTCTGGGATCCTCCCGTTCACAACGCAGCTCTGTGAAATCAGGAGCGTTTTGCTCTTTGCTCCCAACATCCCCCGGCAAACGGATTTGCATCAGGTGCAGACAGTGACAAACTTGGAGCTGTTTTTCCCAATTTCAGCTGCTCCATTTCCCTCCTGCTGCGGTGATTTTCCTTGCTGCTCGCCCTGCCTTCTCTGCAGGTGTTCCTCGTTCTGTGTCTTCTCATCCTCTTGCCCTGCCCGGGAGACACAGAGGGAGAAAGAAAGAAAGAAGGTCAAAGGAAGGACAGAATGATCCATCCCTGGAAGTGTCCCAGGCCAGGTTGGACGGGGCTTGGAGGAAGCTGGGATAGTGCAAAACGTCCCTGCCCGTGGCGGGGGGTGGAATGAGAAGGGGATTAAGGTCCTTTCCAAGCCAAACCATTCCATGATTCCATGGTGCTGGTCCTTGTCACCACTGGCTCTGGCACCACAGGGAATGTGGAGGCAGTGCCACGTGCCAGCTCCAGGGTGTCTTTCCACGCAAAATAAATGCAAAAGGAAATGACAGCCTGACAAGTGTAATAAGGAAGGGGGTGGCTGTGCCAACCCTGTGGACAAGGCTCGAGTCGCTCCCATTTAGCTGATTAGGAAGCATCGGGCTGTGGAAGTTGAGTGTGGAAGTGGGAATGGAACAGCTCCGGTTTGGATGGGGTGTTTGTTGGATCCCACAAACAATCTCCAGGAGATGCTGAGATAGGGACAAGGGCATCAGGAAAGAGCCCCTGTACCCGTGCATGGCACCAAACCCGCATCCTCCAGGTGCTGCCCATCTGGAGCTGTGCTCCTGATGTGCTGGGAGCAGAGTCACCCTGTCCCCAAGGGCTGCTGGCTCCAACCCCAATGTCCCAGTCCCCAGGTGTTCTGCAGGTCCCCACAATCTGGGCTCAGCATCCCCCAGCCAGGACTCATCCAGGAACGCCCAGCCACAGCAGAAATCCGTGCTCCAGGTGGGAGCAGGGAATGAGCCCCTCTCACAGGGCACAGGGAAGTGCTCCCACCTCCCTCTTCCCCACCAACAGTTCTGTATCCCCCCTCTGCTGAGCCGACATTTTCTGATCCAGCTGGAAGCCTCAGAACAACTTCCGAGGGTTGTTCTCACAGCATTCCCGCCCTGCTCAAACACGGCAGTGAAAGGAGACTTGGGAGAGAAAGTTCCTGGCTGGAGAGCCCTTCGCATCCTCACTGACCTCGAGGCTTCCAGAAAGCTGAGGGGTCTCTGAGGGAACCCACCGCTGGTCCCTGGCAGGCCACAGACGGATGGATAATGGGATCTTTGCACCTCGGAGAGGATTTCATCACTCAGCCTTAGCCCAAATCCATATTCATCATCTACGGATTTCTTTTTAATGGATAAAATGTCTTCTTTTGAAAGAGCAGCCCCACTGCTGATGGCACAAACAGCTGTGCAGGGAAATCGCGTCAGAGCAAACCCAGGCAATCTCCCTCCCCGAGCTTCCAGGGAATCTAACAGCTTTTGACTTCCAAAATAACCCTGAACGCAAAGGAATTTCAAAGAGGAGACAGAAAACCTCCCCCGTCTGCTCAACCGCATCAGCCGGGCAGCCTTCCCACGCCTCTTCCCAGCCTTCCTGCCCCTCTTCCACGGGTCAGGCTCAGGCACTTCACCACCATCCCTCTGGAGAGGGTGGGATGGATGCTCCTGTGCCGGGCAGGGAGCGCTGCTCCTTTCTCCGAGCACTTGACTCCAAGTCAGCTTCCCAAGTTCACCCCAGAGCAGGAATTCCTGCATCCTCCCGCCACCATCCCTGGCGAACCCTTATTGGGCTTGACATGTGTTGTTCTCTTCCTGATGGATCCTGGCCACTGGAATATCCATCTGAAAATCAAATAAAATAGCCAAGCCCCCTGCGTGCTGCATATTTTATGGGCTGCTCCCTGACTTCCATTGTTTCCCATTGTTTAGACTATTAGTCAGAACAATTTGTCATCCTACCCCCGCTGCCTGCTGGGATTCTGGGATTCGGCATGTTCGGGAGACGGAGCCTGTGCTCCTGCCACACTGGGCTTCAGGACAGCCCAGACCCCCTCACACCGCGGGGTGGGGGCAGGAAATCTGGAGTGGGGCTCATTCCCTGTCCCCAAAAACTTGCAGGCTGAGAAAAACAAGCAGTGGGGGCCCCGGGGCAGGAGGTGAGGGAGGAAGAGGCTGAGCACTGGTGGCAGAGCTGGCTGTGGAGAGGCACTGCCGGAGCAGGGAGAGGGCTTTTCTGGAGCTGCCAAGCTCCCGGTGCTGCAGGAGCTCCTGTCAGCTTCATTCTCACTCCCCTCTCGGGCTGGGAGCCCGGAGAGCAGCGGTGCCGGCAGAGCAGGAGGCAGCTCCGCCGGCTGCAGGCAGGAGCTCAGCCCAAGCAAAGGAGCTTCTGTTCCCATTCCTGCTCCGATCCCTCCAGGAGTTCCTGGCTTTATAAACACCTCCTCGGGACACGGTGATTGCTCTGGCTGCTGGGATTTTGCCTGCCCTGGCAGCTCCACGGCGGAGTCAGGAGTGGGAGGGCCGGCTCAGGCTCGCAGGGAGCAGCAGCAGGGAGCTGGAGCCTGCGAATCGGGGGGATGAGCTGTCCCATCCTGCCGCAGCCCCCTCCTGAGGAGCCAAGGGGATGATTTCCATGCTTGCTTGGAGGCATTGGGAGTCCCCACTGCTCACCAGGGCAGCCAATCCCCCTGCCAAAGGCCAGCTCTCCACTCCCTGTTGTCCCAGCACTGCCTCCAGCCTGCCCCCAACCCCACGTGGCTGCCGGACTCTCCGACCTCCCACCTCTCCCTGTCCTCCCAGCCAGGCTGAGCAGCCAGGAGCAGGACTCAGAGCTGCTTTTCATCCCGGCACCAAAGCCTCCTCCCAGATTTTTCCTGCCCTTTATGGCACTTGTCACTGCCTCAGCTTTGCCCATCATGGTGGCACCGGGCAGCCAGAGGTGTTGGACAGAACCTGTCACCTGCTGCCCTGACCTTTGCCTGCCCACATGTCCCGGTGTGTCGAGCTGCTCTGGGAGTGTCCCCTCCATCCCTGGGAACCAGCTGGGGCTGCCCTGGAAGTGCTCTAGGCCAGGTTGGACAGGGTTTGGAGCAACATGGGATAGTGGAAGGTGTCCCTGACATGGCAGGGGGTGGCACTGGATGGGCTTTGAAGTCCCTTCCAGCCCAAACCATCCTGGGATTCTGTGTTTCTGTGGAAAGGAGTAGCAGGGACAGCCTAGGCATTGGTCCCCAGACAAGTCGAGAAGGGAGAAGATCCTCCTGGTCATGTTCTGCCCAAACATCCATGACTTGCTGTGGGGCCAGCAGGCTCTTGGGCCTGGGAAGAGCCTGGGGGACTCCAGGTGGCTGAAAAGTTGGGATTTTGACCAACCCCCAACACCTTGGAAGATGCCATAAAGCCAGTGGGGCTGTGAGACCCTGCCTTCATTCCCAAATACCCATCTTCCAACAAAAACCTGCAGTCCAGGTCAAGCCTTTCCTTTCAGCAGCACTGGCCTCCCGCTGTCACCCCTTCCTTATCTCCAGGCTGCTCCAAGGGCAGCATCCCTTGGAGCTCTGTCCCAGAGCACTCTGAAAATTCAGGCCTTGCCTGAGAGGGAGAGCAAATCCCCATAAAAGCCTTGAATGGAAACAGAAGTGCCTGTTATTAGGGGGAAAAAGAGGAGAAGAAAGGAAGGGAGGGAGGAACCTGGAACCTGCCTCTCCATCCAGGCACGGAGATGTGTCCCTACACAACAGGAGCTGTTTGCCAGGTGGGGCAGGGCCGTGTCCCCATGGCCAGCTCCTCCCCAGGGGTGGCCACGCTCCAGCCAGGCACCCACTCTTCCAGCTCAGCTCTCCCGCGGCAGGGAAGGGGTTAACTCCCAGCAGCTGCTCCCCAGATGCCGGTTCTGGAATTCACATTTGTGTAATAATAAACCTCGGGGAAAGCGCTGCTGCTGGGGGGTGGCTTTGTCCCCCCTCGCTCCCCACTCGGAGGCAGCGTGCGGCTGCCAAGGGGCGGCTGGAGAGGGGTGGCAGCCCAGGTGCTGCGGGATCCTCCCGCCGGACTCCCAGCGAGATGAATTGGGGGCCGCCGAGGAGCCGGCCTGCTTTCCACAGCACTTCCCGTTTTCCCTCCTGCTCACCCCCACCGTGCTGGGACATCCCGCGGGACCCTGGAGGGGGCACAGCCCAGCGGGTCCCCCCGAGCGGGGCAGGACTGGGGTGTAATTGGTTTCAGGAGAGAGGGGTGAGGAGAGACGGACATAAATTTCCTTGAGAGGCTTTCTCCCTAATGGCTCCCATCGCCCGGCAGGGCAGCACACCTGCTTCCAATAGCGGCTCCGGCTCCTGCCGCGGGGGCAGGAGAGGGGCTGTGCTTCCATCGCCTCTGCTGGCCGCGGGCATCCCGCTCCAGCAGGGAGACGGCTTTGCACGGGCTTCCAAAGGGATGGCGATGGCTCTGAACCCCGTGCTTTCCCCTTTCCTGGGGTGTCCAGCTTTCCCCCATCCCAGCGCTGCAGCCCCGCTCCTGGGCATCCCAGATGAGCTCCTGTCCACCTGCACCGCCCAGCCCAGCACGGCTCATCCCACGAGGATGCTCCGGAGCTGCACAGCCGGATCCGAATAGGTCACGGACCTCGAGCAGATGCGAGAAGAAGACTCCAAACGCTGCCGCCCCCGAAGCATCTCCGGCTTCACGGTCCCGGCTCTGACCCACCAAAGCCTCAGGAGTTATGTGGAGAGCTGGACAGGGATCAGAGGTTTGGCTGCGGGGGCAGCGGCAGGAAGAGTTCGGGGGGTCCGGATTGAGCCGATCTGTTGCTCCATTTGGAATGAAACCCTAAACCGGGTCAGCTTCCAGGCGAGCGTTCCTGCTTTTTTCTGCTCCTGGTGCCGTGTTTCACACGGCAGGAGAGGACGCGGCACAGAGGCAGGAAAGCCTCTGCTGACCCGGGCTGGCTTCCTGCTGGGGGACACCCGCAAGAGCCGGGTGACAGAGGGGTCCCAGCCCAATCCCTGCCGGCAGACCCTCCCCAAACCCTCTGGAACCGCATCCCCTCGGAGGTGAGGAGGATGCAGGAAGGGGCAGGTGGATTTCACACCTTTCCCAAGGGCTTCCTTCGCCAGAGGGGTGGGGGGCTCCTGTCCCCACCCAGGGTCCCCTGCAGGGTGAATGTCAGCTGTGACATCCCTGCCGTGGCATCCCAGCGGCACGGGTGGATCCACCTGCTCCGATCTCCAGCGTTCCGCAGCATCTCTGATCCCCCAGCACGGGCGGGGGGTGCTGTGGCAGTGGGGGGGCTCATCCCTCTCCTTCTCCCCGGGGCAGCCTCACGTATTCCTGCTGTTCGGCAGCGCTGTCCCAGCCCACCCCAGTGGAGAGAATGCTCGGGAAGCAGCTGGGAAGAGCGGTGGGAGTGGGAGAGCCTTTGAAACATGAAGAGCCAGTGCGGGGACAGCGGGGGCAGTTGCAATTTTGGTGCAGAAGCCCTGACTCTCCAGGAGGGTGGCCATGGAAAACATCCTGCTTTCCTTCCCAAAGAGCTGTGAGGGATCAAAGATCCCTGTCTGAGGCCAGCTGGCACCTGCTTCCCTCTGGAAAAGCATCTTCCTGGCAACAGCTATAGACCGTCCCAAGTCACCAAGGATGGGAAGTGATCTCCTTGTGGGCAGCTTGTGCAGTTCCATGAGCTGTTCCATAGAGGTTCTGTGCACCTGGAATCTCCGAGAAGGATTATTTCTAAACCCACCCCATCTGAGGGATTTCTGTGTGTCCCTGGGAGTGTCCCTGGAATTCCCCCCAGCCCGGCTGCAGCCCGCCCAGCAGCACGGCTCTACCTGTGAGTCCACCACTGGAGGGCTCCAGGATTGCTCCAGGAAAACACATGGAACCAGGAAAGGGGCAGGAGGCAATCCATACCTGAATCCACGTCTGATCCTACAGCAGAACCCACTCCTGAAGCTGTGCCTGAAGCCACACCTGAATCCACGGCTTCCCACTACACCTGATCCCACACCTGAGCCGGTCCTGGCGCACACCTGGCCAGGAGCAGCTCCAGGGGGAAATGGCCCTCATGGTGACCCCACGGAGCCGCTGCTCTGGAGCTGCTGCCGCCTCCACCGGGTGAGGAGGTTTCTCCACCAGAAGAATAAAAAATTAAAGCAAAGCAAACCCAGCCTCCAAATTTATCTCCAAAGGCCTCGTTATGACCATTTTATTTGCTGGCTCCAGCCCAGGAGCTCGCTGGCCAAAGCTCCTTGATTTTTCCCTCCAGCGCGCCGGGGGGAGCAGCCTGGCCGGGGTCCTGAGCTCGGGATCTGAGGAGCCCGGTTTGCCTTTGGAAAGCGCTGTTAATTGACATGAGAAAATAATCTCAGGCTCTTTCTCTCTGGAGCAGGGAAGGTTCTCCTCACAGCATGGCTTGAAAAGGAGTGTGGCTTTTGGGGGACTGCAAATGCATCCGCCAAAATAATGTTCCCCGGGCCAAAACGCTTCCCTGGGGCAGGGCCATCTGCTTCCAAAGGCTCTGGAGATGCCCGTGGCTGCTGGTTTCACACTGCATGCGCAGTGGCTCCAGCCCCTCAGCTCTGTGTCCCGTTCTGCTCCCCTTCCTGCTCCCGCTGCCACCCTCCCTCCTGTCCCCGGGTGGGTGCAGGATCCCACTGCCCCTGCTCCCTGTGTCTGATGCAATTCCATGGTGAGCATCCCTTGGGAACATTCCTAGGAAGCATCCCAGCATATGCCAAGACCTCCATGGGAATCCACGGCCGAAAGCGGGAGCAAGGATCCAGCAGGGATTTGGGATGTGCTGGAAGATTGTGGCAACTTCTAGAAGGGCAACTTCTACGGATCTGTAAGGGCTTGGAGTGATGGGATACAGGGAATGGCTTCCCACTGCCAGAGGGTAGGGTTAGATGGGATATTGGGAAGGAATTCTTCCCTTTGAGGGTAGTGAAGGATTGGGGTGGAATTCCCAGAGCAGCTGTGGCTGCCCCACCCCCGGGAGTGTCCAAGGCCAGGTCAGATGGGGCTTGGAGCAACCTGGGATAGTGGAAGGTGTCCCTGCCCATGGCAGGGGGTGGAATGGGATGGGCTTTGAGGTCCCTCCAACCCAAACCATTCCAGGATTTTATGATTCCATTGCGGAGGCAGAACTGGATCAGGGAGCCCCTCCAGCGCTGGAGAAAAGCATGGGGCTCTGCCATCATCTCTGGGAGCTGGGAATTTCCAGCAGCAGTAAAATTGGCTTTTCCACTTGTATAAACTCCCCTGAAGTGGTGCCAAAAGCAGAGCGGACGAGACAGGAATGGCAAATGGAGCAGAGGCCGGATTGATTATCGAGGATTCATTCCCTGAGGTTCCTGAGGTTTGCCAGAGACACAGCTCTCTTTGCACAGGGCTGGCATTTTAACACTCACAAAATCAGCTATTAATAGTTAATGGCCAATTTAATAATTAATCAGTGTTTAACAAACGGGGGTGGAGGAGCCGCCTGTCTGCCACCAAAGTGGAACAATAAAGAGGAAAACTTTACAGTGACAGTGTCCAAGCGGGATTTTGGCTTTGTTTTGTTACTTTGAGGGTGGAGAGCCCCTGGCACAGGGTGCCCAGAAAGGTTGTGGATTCCCTATCCCTGGCAGTGTCCAAGGCCCAGTTGGATGGGGCTTGGAGCACCCTGGGATAGTGGAAGGTGTCCCTGCCCATGGCAGGGGGTGGGACTGGATGGGCTTTGAGGTCCTCCCAACCCCAACCATTCCAGTGATTCCGAGGCTATGAGGTGACCATGGGCCCCCCCTGCCCTGGCTCACCCCAGGCTGCTCTGGGACCTCTCCCGACCTTGTCTGGCTCTGCCAAAAGTGAGACACCCCCAGTTCCTCCAGGCCCCCCCATCCCCAGGAGCGCCAGAACCAGGACATGCTCCCGGCCCCTCGCCTGTGCCGATCCCGTGGGATCCTTTATGGCCACAAATGGACCAGCGTGAAATTGCCCCAGATTTGTGTTAAACAGGCACTAATAATCCCCTAAATCCTGGTATTTGTGGGGCTGATGTGGGAGAAGCTGAGTCACTGGACAGGGGCCACCGAGGGCCACCCCCTCTGGGGTCCCTAAAGGGCAGTGAGAGCCCAGGCTTTATTTGGAGCATCTGGAGCAGTGCAGACTGTTCATCCCAAATCCCAGCTGTGTCTGGGTCATCACCCTGGGGCTGACGGCTGAGGGGGTGGGGAGGGACCCCTGGCAGGTCCTGGCAGGGGCACAGCACCAGCCCCTCCACCACGGAGGGGCTGCGGTGGCTGCGAGCCAGCCCTGGGCATTTGTAAAATAAAGGCTGATTATTAACAGTACTTGAGATGTTCATGTTCCGTCTCCCTTGGGAGGCTCATTCCATGCTGATTATCATATTTTTAAAATGTAATGAATTTATGGAGATAATTCAATCCCACTGACTAGGGATGTGCCTCACTCCTGCCACGAGGAAAGCTGCTGCGTGTGTGAAAATGGAAATTGCTGCGGCACTTTCCATGGCTTTTGCCTGTCCTCCCCTTCCAAAGGATCCCAAAATGCTTTGCAGGCTCTATCTGCTGGTGGGATCGACCAGAAGCTCGTCCCTCCCCAGGAACGTCCTCACCTCTGGGCTGCAACACAGAAACTCTCCAACTAGAAGCAGAAATGTAATCAGATTAATTAAGTAAGTACAATTCCAAGGCAAGAAAGTCAATTAAAGGAATCATAAGTCAATATGGAAATAGAAGGAGCTGGCTTTGAAGCAGGATTAGAGATAGTGAGGCTCGAGAGCGGCGCTCCTTCAAACGGCTCCGAGAGCGGCTTCTCCGCGGTGTTCCGGCTGGGAGATGGCTCTGGAAGCAGCGCCGGGTGCCCATGGAGGGACGGATCCAAGAGTGCACCAAATGTGCACCAAATACCAGCCAAATGTGTGCCAAATGTGTGCCAAATGTGTGCCAAATGTGTGCCAAGCACTGACGAAGTGCGTGCCAGGTGTGTGCCAAGCATGAACCAAGTGTGCGCCAAACACGCACCAATTGTCACCAAACGTGTCCCAGGAGTGCTCCGAGCGCTCGCCAAGAGTCCCCCGAGCCCCACCTGCACACAAAGGATGGGCAGAGCGTGTACCAAATGTGCACCGACTGCACACCGGCTACACACCAACTGCACACCAGTTACACACCAACCACACACCAATTACACACCAACTATGCACCAGCTGCACACCAACTACACACCAATTACACACCAATTACACACCAACTATGCACCAGCTGCACACCAACTACACACCAATTACACACCAATTACACACCAACTACGCACCAACTGCACACCAGTTACACACCAATTACACACCAGTTACACACCAACTGCACACCAGCTACACACCAACCACACACCAACTACACGCCAACTGCACACCAATTACACACCAATTACACACCAACTTCACACCAACTTCACACCAACTGCACACCAGTTACACACCAACTGCACACCAGTTACACACCAATTACACACCAACTTCACACCAACTTCACACCAACTGCACACCAGTTACACACCAACTGCACACCAGTTACACACCAATTACACACCAACTTCACACCAACTTCACACCAACTACACACCAATTACACACCAACTACACACCAGTTACACACCAATTACACACCAACTACACACCAACTGCACACCAATTACACACCAACCTCACACCCACTTCACACCAAGTACATACCAGTTACACACCAATTACACACCAATTACACACCAACCTCACACCCACTTCACACCAACTTCACACCAAGTACACACCAGTTGCACACCAAGCCTGAGACAAGCATGTCCCAAGCATGTTCCAAGTGCACCCCGAGCATGTCCCAAGTGTGCCCCAGCTGTGCCCAAGTGCCCCCAAGTCACCCCAGCCCCTCTCCAGGCCACGTCCCCAGTGTCACTGGTGCCTGAGGCCACCCAGGGGTGTCCGTGCTCCCTCCACGCACCCACACAACCCTGACACCAAACCCCTCCATGCCCACCCGTGTCGTCCCCGTGTCACCACGTGTGTCACCCATGGAGGAGCAGGGCTGTCCCCTTGTTCTCTCACCTCCGTGGAGCCTCCCTGCTCCCCAGATCTGGGCATCCTTTGCTTTTCCACCACATTTCCTTCCCCTCCTTCCTTTCTTTCTCCTGGCAGAACCTCCCCGCCACGGGTGTCTTCCTGCCCCCATAAATCTCCTGCCAGGGCTGAAATGGTGGCATTGAAGAAGGATCTTTTTTTGTGCAAATTTCAATAAATGCCACTGGAACAACATGGGAAATGATCCTGAAAATGCAGGAGCAGAAAGGAGAGAAAGAAATGGCAGCCAAGGGGGAAAGAGAAGGAAACGCTGGGATTTGAGGCTGCCAAACAATGCATTTAAATAATTCAATTTGCAAAAGCAGGGAAGAAAAGGAAGAGAAGAGAAAAGAAAAGGGGAGGAAAAAACCCAATTTGTGTAGCAAGCCCATAAATAACCTCAGAGAGTGGGAGGCTGGGAATGCAGGATGGGATGGGCCTTCTCCTCTTTGCATGAGTCTCCATTAAAATGCCGGGAAAAAATACATATTTTGATAGATTCATCTGTAATTTCACTTTTGATTCCTGAAATCCTCCCAGAGCCACAGCCATGTTGCCTTCCCAGCTCGAGCTCTTGGATCTCTCTCCCCCTCGGATGCTCTCTGCAAGGCCTCCAGGAGAATTGGAGGCTGAGGGCATCTGGAGTGCTTCCATTCCATTGGCAGATCCCTCTGGAGTGACTGGGGCTGGAGCCTCATTATCCAGCGGTCCCCAGCCCCCTGGAATAAGTGGAATTTTGTGGAAGTAGGGATACCCTTAGAGAGCTGCAGCTCCAGCGGGCTGGGGACTCGGCTCTGAGGTATGTGGGAATCTCATCCCCCCCAGAGCAAAGGCTTCCCCCAGGACTGATGGACTTTGGGCTCCCTGTTCTTGCCCCGTGGTGATGGTGGCTGACAGCTGGGGGCATCTCTGGGAATAAGGAGCTTGGATTTGCCAATGCCTCTGGGAAAAAGCCTGTTCCTCCTGCCAGCACCTGGCTGTAAATCCCTGTTTATGTCTAAGGTGTTGGGGAAAATGGATCAAAATGTTGGTCCCTCATCACCTTTTACTGGTGAAGGCAGACCCAGTCCTGAACCAGCCGAATCCTCTGGGAAGGAAAACAAAGGTCATGGAATCTCCCAAGCTGGGAGAGATCCACAGGGATCATCCAGTCCAACCCCGGGCCCTGCCCAGGACACCCCAACAATCCCACCCTGTGCCTGGGAGTGTTGTCCAAATGCTCCTACAGCGCTGGAAGCCTTGGGATCATGACCATTTCCTGGGGATCTGGATGTCAAAGTCTCAAGTGGAAAACCAAGCAGGAACACCCCAAAATGAGATGAGGAGCTGGAGAGGGATGCGTTGGACGAGCACTGCCAGGGAATAATCCATCTTAAAGCCAGTGGACAGCTGGACACCCTTTGGGCACCTGTGGCTGGGCACTGCCCACTCTGGTCCCTGCTCTGCCCCGGAGCCACCCAAGAGATGCTTGGGGCAGCATCTCAGCCTCCAGCCCCGGGCCCACAGGGGTGGCCAGGGTGTCCTGGGTGTCCCAGGCCAGGCAGGAGGGAGGGGGATCCCCTGGTGAGGGATCCTGGGGATGACAGGCAGTGGCTGTGAGGAGGAGGCCGGGGGGCCGAGCCGTGCCCAGCCTCCTGCAGAGCATTCCCTGAAGAGACCAAAAGGCTTTGAAACCCGGAAAAGCCACATTTGATGGGAATGCAGAGAGAGGCCTCCCTTTCAAAGGGGAGAACTCAAAGCAAGCAGGGAACAGAAGAGGAACAAGCTGCTCCCGCTGCCCACCACGGCTCCAAGGGCACAGGCCTGCTCCCACACTTGGATTCAATTAACTCCGGGACTTGCAGAGCTGTGGAAAACTCTGCCAGAGCCCCTCCACAATGTTGGGATGTCCCCTGCGCCTGTGGAGGCGCCTGGTCCCCACACCCTGAGCACCTCAGTGCACCCTGACCCCTCTCTGCTGTGCCTCACACCCCAGCTGGGCACAGAACTGCTCCGTGAGAGGGGATTCCGGTGAGGAGCACGAAGGTGACACCTGGGCAGCCACCTCCTGTCCCCGAGCACTCTGTCACACTGAACCTCAGCCCAGCACATCACACATGAACATTCCCACAGCCCCTGGAATAGGTGACACTGGGTCATGGATTTGAGAAGCACTAAAGTGGGAGGGAATGTTTAATTATCCGCTTAATGATGCTGGGAATCTTCATCTGCAGAGGAGGGCAGGGCCTGGCAGCTCCTCCCTGCAGCCACTCCATCCCTGCCTGGGTTTGTGTTATCATGGGATTTTGGGTCTGCTTTTGTTCCCATTCCCACCCCGATGGATCCCTCATCATGTCCTTGGGAGCTCAGGGATGCGTGTGGGTCTCGAGGGTCCCTGAGAGCCAAACCTGTGTCCCATGGGTGCCTGGGAGCTACATGTGTGTTCCATGGATCCCTGGGAGCTGAGCACAGCCTGACCGTGGCAGGGTCTCCCCCTGAGCAGGTTCCAGGGGCTGAGGACAGCCTATTCCTGGAGAGGACAAAGTGCCATTTCCCGATTTATTCCTGGCTGGAGTGGGTCTGCAAAGTCCTTTCTGGAGGTTGATGGGGAGGGCAGAGGGATTAACCCACAAACAGCTGTAGTGCCTTCATCCTAAAATACTCCCTGAAAGGGGATCCCAGTCCTACGGCCGAGCTCGGCACAGATCTCCAAATTTATTGTTCTTTTTTAAAGTGCCTGTGCTGGGAAATGTCACTTGGCTCTGCTGAGGGGACAGAACAACCCAATTTAGGTCCCCACTGCTGGGCAGAGAAGGGGCCCTGCACATCCCTTGATCCCTGCTGGCCACAGGTGCAGCTCGGATGGGTTCCCAGCATCGATCCCGAGTGCAGCTGGAATTGTGATGGGACAGAAGGGCTGAGGTGGAAGGTGGGACCTCCCCATGCTCAGAGGGGCTGTAGGTGCGGCAGAGCCGTGTTCCCACCACAGGGACTGGGCTGGCAGCATTCCCAGCACATCCCAGTAGTCACCTTCCAAAGCCCTCCCACACCAGTGCCCCTGGGTCTGCTGTGGGGTCAGAGCCCTGACTGGTCCCACCCAACACAGCCCAGTGACCCCACGGTTGGGTTTGGGGGCTGCCAGGCACCTTTCCCCCAAAGAGGAAATATCCCAGCAGTCAGGGCTTGGACCCCAGCCCCAGCCAGACTCCTCAGAGCACATTCCTGGCTCCAGGAGGGTTTTACAGCAATGGAAGTGAAGGGGAAGAGACCATCCCTGTCACACTTGTCCTTCCAAACCCAAATCAAGGTGTGCCACCACAGCCTGTCCTCAAAGGGCACAGCCTGGAGTTTGGTCTCCAGTTGGTCTGGAGTCAGTCTGGAGTCGGATTTCAATACACATTTGCTGGGTTCCAAATGTTAATTCCTGGCTTTTCTTCCCTCCCTATTTCCTCCCGGCATCCTCAGGCTCTGGAGCAGGTCACTCTCACTGAAGGGGGAGGTGTGGAAGGCGGGGTGAGCAATTGGGGTCCTGCAGGAAGGTCCTTCCCCACAGCCGCCCAAGAGGATCGGCCTTGCAGGGAGAAGAAAACAGTGGCATCCCTGCACCCCCGTGCACTTCCCCCACGCTCAGGAGAGTGAGCCTGGACTCGCTTTTCTTCCAAACCCCTCCACCGCTTGGATTTCAGAGTTAATTACTGCTTTTCCTTCAGCAGCAGCATTAATAAAGTTCCTCGTGGGGAATGTCACAGCCCTGCTCTCCTGGGAGCATCTCTGGAATATCAGACCCTGATGGTTGGTCTTGGTTGGTGTGACCACAGCCTGGGCCGGTGGCTCTGGGGCAGCCTGGGAGCAGATGGGAGTGTCATGGGGAGGCTGGGCTGGGCCAGGCTGGATGGGACACAACTCCGGTTCTCCTGGAGCATCTGGCCTGCAGTTGGCAGACACAACACTCAGCAACTTTCCTGGAGCTGAGGAAAGAAAAACGACGGAGTAAAAAATAGTCCTGATCCCCCGGGAGTCTCGTTCATTAAAAGACAACGTGGTTTATGGCTCACACGTCCTTCCCTCGCTGCTCTCCCCCGAGCAGGACGCAGCCAGACAATAACGGAGGCTCCAGGAACCCTCCAAAGCATCTCNCTCCCCTCGCTGCTGACCCTGTCCCACCGCAGCCATGGGGAATATGAGCTCACTGATTAGAAATCAATGGGATTTCAGCTCACACCTGAGCCTGCTGTGCGGGAGGCTGCTCCCTACCCTGCGTGGCCTCTCCGTGCCCGCTCAGCAGATTCCAGCGGCTCCGGCACACGGAGCTGCTGAGGGGGTGACCCTGAGCAGAAGTCCCACTTGGGAAAGGAGAGCCCCCAGGGATGGCATCTTTCCAAGTGTCCGCCGTGGGTCACGATCTGCTGAGCTCCAGAGTCCCCCAGTCCCTGCAGGGATGGGCTGCTCCATCCTCAGGGACTTTTCAAGGACAGGGAAAATGGGCAGGACCAGGGAAGAAGAGCTCTGGAGTACAAAGGTGCAGGGTGCTGTCGGCAGTCCCGAAGGTGGGAATGCACAGCCTGGTGTGGGTGACATGCTGGGGAGGTGACAACAACCACCAGCTCACCACCATCACCCTGCTCTGCTCTCTTCACAGAGGCTCCCCCAATCCCCAGCGATGCTGTTGGCAGAGCCACAGAGCAGATCCGTCCTCTCCAAACCACTCCTCCTCCTCCTGGCCCACAGGAAACCCGCCTGTTCCAACCCCACTGTTACTGCTGAGCTCTGGGAAGACCCAAACCGTTCTGTGCTCACTTCATGCACCTTTGGACATCTCCTGCCTTCTCCACCAGCCCTCTCCATCCTGCAGCTTGGGGGCCAAGCGGGAACATCCAGGCTAAATCCAGACTCTCCAAGGGGTTTTCCCCACCTCTGCATGGACCAAGAAGGCTCTCAACTGCTCATTCCCACCTCTCAGCTCCAATTTTTCAGCACCATCTTCATGTTTCCTGCTCAGAGGTGGCACCTGTCCTGCAGATCCAGCATGGGAAGAGTCTGCCTGATCCTGGACTTCCTCCAGTCCAACTGGATTTGTATTCCAGGCTAACGATGTGCCAATTGCCTCTCCAACAAATTCTCCAAGCTTTCCCAGCTGGCCAGTTGGTTCCTGTGGCCTGGTTGCAGGAACGCTCTGGAGCTGCTGCAAACCCGTCCTTAAATATGTTTTGAATGTTTCCTTTGCATCTCACTCACATCCCACAGCCGGGCTGGGAAATCTAAAATACATCTGAAAAGCCGAGCCACGATCATTACTGAACATTAGAGAGCATCGCTGGAGGATTGAATCCATATTTCTGTATGGAAACAGAGGCTGGATGCCCAGCACGAGGCTGCACCACACACATGGAGAGCTGCTCACCGAGGACACGTCCGGCTCCCATCCCGCTTGGAGCACCAGTTTGGGTTTCTGCTGCTCTTCCCCTCAGGAGGATCCCAAAGCACTTTTTTCCCAGCGTGTGCAGCCACCACTTCCCCACAGAAATTTCTGCTCCCAGACTTGGCGGCTCCACCAGCGGCTCAGACAGGAGAGGGAGGCAGAGTGGGAGAAGTTTCTGGAATCAGCCCCGCTCAGCCACATCCATCAGCTCAATTCCCAACCCCTTTTGGTACTGGAAGGCTTCTGGAAGGTTCTCCACTTAAACACCCAGGTGCTGGGCTTATGAATTTATCCTCTGGCTTCCCAGAGCTCGCTTCAAAAGGTCAGTGCTCCCATTATTTTGCACCCAAGGGAAGAGCCTTAGAGTCTTCAGGGTTTCCCTCTGGGACCACCTCAGGCTCCTGGTGACCTCATTCCCCTTCCTGACTCTGCTTCCATCTCACATTTGCTCAAGAAGCTGATTTAGTCTGGTTTGTCCAGCCTGGAGAAGGGAAGGCTCCAGGGAGAACTTAGAGCCCCTTCCAGAGTCTAAAAGGGCTCCAAAAGAGCTGGAGACAGACTTGGGACAGGGCACAGGGAATGGCTTCCCACTGCCAGAGGTCAGGGTTAGATGGAATACTGGGAGGAAATTCTTCCCTGTGAGGGTGGTGAGGGGTTGGGATGGAATTCCCAGAGCAGCTGTGGCTGTCCCATCCCTGGAAGTGTTGGGATAGGTTGGACGGGGCTTGGAGCAACCTGGGCAAGTGGAAGACATCCCTGCCAATGGCAGGGGGTGGGACTGGATGATCTTGAAAGTCCCTTCCAGCCCATCCTGGGATTCTGTAATTCTGTGGAACATGCGCTCGAGAAGCCCCTCAGAGCGTTCACCCTTTGCTTCGCTGGGTTTGCTGGTTCCATCCCACCCCCGCACAAGAAAACAAGTCCTGGAGCTGGGCAGAGCCTTCCCAGAGCCAGCCCCAATTCCCCACGGGATTAGTGCACATATTTAACACTGCAGATAATCATAAATACAGGGAGAACCTGCATTAGTTCCACCCAGGGCCCTGTAAACCCCCGGAATCAGGGAGTTAATGCCAGACTGGAGTGTGCCACTATTATTTCCCCATTCTCCAAATCCTCCCTCTCTGATGGATGCACTCCAGGGAATCTCTGGAGTGTCTCTGCAAGACACTTCCGTAGTAATTTGACTGTGAGGGTTTTGCTTCTGTGCTCCCGAGCAATCGGAGCAGAATCAGCACTTCCCTTGATCCTGGGAATCTTTGATATCGGAGCTGCTCCAGCCCTGCACGACCCTCGTGCTTTACAATCCCCGAGGTGGAGATCCCAGACCCCGTCACCCAAGGACATCACCGACAGAGGGACACTGGGATCTGTCCCCAGAGCCCCTTCACACGCTGGGAACCCAATCTCCAGGGAATTAAAACAAGGCACAGAGCGAGGCTGGGCCAGAGTCGGTGGCTGGGAGCTCATCCTGGCTTTTCTCCGAGCAGGAATATGGAATCACAGAACCCCAGGATGATTCGGGTGGGAAGGGATCTGTAAAACCAGTGCCACCCCCTGCCATGGGCAGGACACCTTCCACTATCCCAGGTTGCTCCAGGCCCCATCCAACCCGGCCTTGGACACTCCCAGGGATCCAGGGGCAGCCACAGCTTCTCTGGGCAACCTGTGCCAGGGCCTCCCCACCCTCACAGGCAGGAATTCCTTCCCAATATCCCACTTAACCCTCCTCTCTGGCAGTGGGAAGCCATTCCCTGTGTCCTGTCACTCCATCCCCTGTCCACGGTCTCTCCTGGAGCCCCTTTAGGCACTGGAAGGGGCTCCAAGTTCTCCCTGGATCCTTCTCTTCTCCAGCAGGAGCATTCCCAACTCTCCCATTTTCCTTCCCTTCCATGGGGTGACCCAAAAGGTCCATTCTAGGTGGGTACTTCGGTGGTTCCCTACAGAGCACTAGTTTGGGGGTGGGAATCCAAACCCACCTCCCCAATTCTCCATTTTCCCTTTCCTGGGACAGAAACAAATTCATTCCCTAGAGGAAGAAGCTGTGGGAGGATGAGGGAGCTCACAAATCCCACATTTCCCTGTGTGAGGACTGTGCTGGGAGCCCAGGACTCCCTGGAGTCCTTTAAGGTTAATAAATTGGCTTTTCTCACAAAGGCAAGATTATCCTTTGGGATTTATCCCCACAGGGTTTCGCAACAGCACAGCTACAGATAGACTCCAATAGGTGCTAGAAGCCCATCCTGGGCTGGAAAATGTTCCAGTCTGGCTGTTCCTTCTGCCAGGGAAGCCTTGGATCAGAAGGTGAGAGAGCAAAGCTCATCCCATCCTGCCAGATTCCTGACCTGTGTACCTCCAAACTGGCCCTTGGATGTGACAGAACCAGGGGTGGGCAAAGGGGACCCATGGCCTGACCCAGCAGCAGCATTTTCCTGCTTTTTTATCCTGGAAAAAAAAAAAACAACAAGGCATGACACATGGAATTGTCCCTCAGCACATCAGAGCTGGATCCCGGCCACCCAGCAGGGGACAAAGACAGACCACATCCTTTGGTGTGGCATTGTCCTTATTCCCCAGTGCTCCCAGCCCTGAATACTGGGTGGGACTGGGGCAGCACAGCACAGCCCCCCATTCCCAATCCTGCCTGGCAGATCCAGCCTGGCAGGTGCAGGAGAAGCAGCAGCTTCGGTGCTATTTCGGTCCAAGCAAGAGCTGCAAAATCCATGGAAAATAGAAATCCTTGACAGCCAGAAGCAAACCTCGCCTTTCCCAAGCTGTTTGAAACCCGGGGTTGATGCCTGGGGTTGGTCCCGTCACTCATCCCTTCCCACACTCCTCGGACAGCCGGACCCTGGAGCAGCCCCGCTGTGCCGGGCGCTCCCTGCCCGTTCCGGGCACAGGCGGCAGTGGCACTGAGTGGCACCAAGTCCCAGGCTGTCGGAGCCGGTCTCCAAAGCTGTCAGGGAATCTGAGAAATCCAAGTGTAAAATCAGCAGGTTTTGTGGGACAGTGGGCACAGACTGTCCATATGTTCCCCACACACATCACCAGTCAGCTGGGAAATGCTCACAGCTCCCAGCCTCTCATTTTGCCATTTTTCCCGGTTGGATTTGTCAGGGAGATGTCGCTGCCAGCCCCAGACCTCAGAAACGGCTCAGTTCCGTGTGTCCCAGATGGACTTTCCTCCCGGCTGGGCTTTGATCAAGGCAAGGAAGCAGCAGGGGGGTGGTTATTGCCTCAAAATGCGGCTGTGGAAGCGTTTGGAAGCGTTTGGAAGTGTTTGTCCGGGTGAGCTCCCGGCAGTTGTGCTCCTGCCTCCCTCCTCCCATGGGTTTCTGCCCTGGGGGACACACCAGGGACCAGCTGCACCCCAGAAGTGCTGCAGGGGCACAGCTCGAGTCCTGGCTTCACTCCAGGAGGGAGATCATGATCCATTCCCAAGCCATTCCTTCCCCTCTTTGAATCCCCACCAGCGCTCTCAGGCCTGGGCTTCCCATCAGATGTGGGGTGCAGGGATCCGCTGAGGTTTGGGATGCAGGAGGATGAAGGGAATTGAGGCACTGGCGTTGGGAACCAGCCACACTTCAAATACTTCTGGGAAGCACAGATTACCAGTAACTCTTTTTTAGGTTTATTCCTCTCTCATCCCTGCGAGGGAGCAAGGACAATGAAAGGATGAGGGGTGGGAGTTTGCCAGAAAAAAAGACATTAAAAACATGGATCTTCTCCAGTGTTCCTCTGTTCAGGGGGAGTTGAACCAACCTGACTCCTTTTCACTCTGCTCATCCTTCCATCGGGAGTTGAAGAGGATGGAATTGTTCAGCCCAGTGTTTTTACCTCCGGAATTCCTCATCTGTGTCACCAGCCTGGCTTTGTCTGTGGGCTCTGAATTAAGGGTGTCCAGGAAAACCCTGTTAATCCCAAAAGCTGGAGGGAAAACTCATCGCTCCCTGGTGAACCCACCCGGAGGCAGCTCCGCTGGTACCTGGTGGGTGGAAAAGCCAAAAGAGACGGAAAAATGTGGGGATCTAATTCTTGGCACTCAGATTCAGAGCAATTCCTGCAATTTGGGAGGAGTTCTTGGAGGAGCTGCTTGGATTTGTTGGCGGAACCAAGGGCATGGCATGAGGAGCAGCAGAGCCAGGGAGCTGAGCCCAGCTTTGCAAGGCAGAATTAATTCCTGGAGCACCACAAAGTTGGGTTTAACGTTCCCAGGAGCCCGAGTGGAGGCTGGAGCTGGTCATTTACCAATCCCTTCCAAGGAGAGCCCTGCCCAGCTGCTGCCAATCGTGTCCTGGCAGTGGGGACACCAGCGAGAGACCCTGTGGCATGAGGGTAGCCCGGGCTTGGCACCCTGACTGCTCCGCAGGGGAGCCGTCCCTCATCCTGGAAGGATGCCCGGGGAGCTTTGGGATGCAGCCACCCCTCTCCATGGATCCAGGCTGGCTGCTGGCGGGAGCTCTGCTCGGCCGGGCAGTGCTGGCACTGCCAGCTTCGAGCTGGCACCTGCTGAAGGCCGGGGAGAGCCGGCGCCTTTGAAATGGAATGAACGGAAAATCAGCCGGAACCTGGAGTCTCCACAGGGGAACGTGGCCAGGAAAACAACAACAAAACCAAGGGAGAGATGAGAGTGGAAAAGGCTTCAACAGCTTAATTTGCCGTTGTGACACCGCTCTGTGTTTCGGGAAAGCAGGAGCAGAGCGGAGCCTCCAGTTCTGCCGCGCAGGTCGAGGAAAATTTCAGGGCACATCTCAGAGGGGGAAAAACAATTTAAGGGATGAAATAACTGGAAAAAGCGACACGGAGAAAATAAAATCCTGAGAGTGATCCCAAAGGCTTTGGGTTTATTGGGCTGATAATGGCCCCAAATTCCTCTGACCTTTTCCAGGGATGTGGCAGCCCAGTGCTGAGGGTGTGTGGCCCGTGCCATGTGTGCCATGCCATGCCATCAGGCATGCCATGCTGTGCCATGTGTCCCATGCTGTGCCACGTGTCCTGTGCTGAGGGTGAGTGTCCTGTGCCATGTGTCCCATGATGTGCCATGTGCTCCACACCGTGCCATGTGTCCTGTGCCACGTGTCCTGTGCCATGTGCTCCACACCATGCCGTGTGTCCTGTGCCATGTGTCCCATGCCATGCCACATGTCCTGTGCTGTGCCATGTGCTCCATGCCATGCACTCCCTGCCATGCCACGTGTCCTGTGCCATGTGTCCCATGATGTGCCATGTGCTCCACACCCTGCCATATGTCCTGTGCCATGTGTCCCGTGCCATGTGCTCCACGTCGTGCCATGTGTCCCATGCCGTGCCACGTGTCCTGTGCTGTGCCATGACCTCCTGCTCCTTCCCATCTCCCACCCCCAAGCAGGTTCTGCTCCACCGCATCCCCGCTCCACGCCCACCTCAGAGCCCCAGGCAGCCGGGCAGAGCTGGGCAGACAGGCAGGAGGCAGGAAAATCCCACTGGCACCTTGCCCAGGACTGGGCATAGATGCCACATGTGCATCCACTCTCCAGTGCCACCCTGTCCTTCAACAATTCCTCACCCACAGCCGCCAGCACTGTCGGGTCCCCCTACTCTCATCTCCACTGCCACATTCCAGCTCATTAATTTCCATCCAGAGGCTGTGGAGGGACCTGAGGAACTTGGGGATGATTTTTCTTCCCAGTTTTCAAGCCTGAGCTCGTGTGAGATGAACCACGCGCAGCCCCTGGTCCCCCCACTCTGACCCTGCTGCTTTGGGCCCCGATTCCCAAAGAATGTTCCCAATTTGTCACTGGCCCCTGTCATCCTCCAGCCGGGATCCACTTGAAGGGATGGGAAGCAGAGCCAAAGCAAACACGGTGCGTGGGATCTACCCCGGGAATGCCGGAGCTGCCCCCACAGCCCTGTGCTGAGCCCATCTGTCCTGCCTGACAGGGCAGCTCCAAGGCAGCCTGGGGAGACAAATATCCCAGGAAATAGCCCCCAAAATTAATTCTTCCATGTTGCCACCTCCAGAATTAATGAGATCACGTCTTCAGCTCTAATTGGGCAAGCGGAAACACTCTTTTCCACAGGGAGCTGGGCTCTGGTAAGGAGTCATTAATCAGGGGAGCGGGGAGTGCCGGAGCCACGTGGGTCCCACCAGGACATGTCCTGGCACCCCTGGAATTGGGACCCCCCTGGCGTTGGTGGCTGCCAGCCCACCCCACAACTCCATAGGGGCATGGCCTGATCCAGGGCAAGCAGGAGGAGATGGAACCCCAGACTGGGACAGGCCTTGGAGACCCTGGGAAGGGGCGGGGATGGGGGGAGCAGGGAGGTGCTGGCAGCAGCCACAGGCTGGTCCCTCCCCACAGGGATCCCAGGGATAATCCCCTTCCTGCCCCATTTCTTAGTCTAAAGCAGGGATGGACTGGCATCATTGGTGAATTTTTATTCGTATTTTGTTGAGGGGAAGGTGTGGAGAGCCTTTGGAAGGGCTGGAATGCTGTGGGCCACCTGGATCTGTCATTCCTCTCCTCTCTCTCATCACCTGGCAGTTGTGGGCACCTTGGGAGCTGTACCTGAGCTTTGTGCCCGCCACTCCACCAGCCCATCGTCCCACTATCCCACCATCTCATTACCCACCACCCTCCCTCCCACACCACCACCTGCCCTCCACCTGCCTGACCCCTCCACCCACCAGCCCATCCCAGACTCCCCCAAACCCAATCCCATCTCACCATGGTCCCCCCAGCCCTCTCCCTCCCCTGGGCCAGGAGCATTAATTGGATCCTGAATTCCCATCTGGAGCCGATCAACTCTGGCTGCCTCGGGATGTCGCTGATGGAAACTCCAGCGTGTGATTTCCAGGGGCTTCTGTCACTTCCCGCTAGGAGAAGTGATAACCAGGGGTGACCCTCCTGTCCCCCCACAGGAGCAGCTCTCCCAGGACATCTGGGATGCTCAGAGATTCCCTCCCAGCCCTTGTCATCGGGGCTGCAGCGTTAATCCAGCTCCTAAAGCCTTTGGGATGGGGGATGTCACAATCTTGACCCCCAGTGCCCCTCGTGCTCCCTCCTCCCCCAGCCTGGGATTCATCCTCACTTTTTTGGGTGCACACACAGCCCTGAAGGATCCTGAAGGATCCTGGAAATTCAAAGGCACCATTCTGGGAGTCAAACATAAATTCTGCTTTTATTAAGCAGAGTAAATGTCAGGGGTGACACAAAGCAGAGGAGAACGGAGAGAAGAGGAGGATTTCACGGATTTCATTCCAGCTTCCCTTCCCTCTCATTGCTGCTCCCGGCTCTGGCTCCTTGCAGTTCTTTATTGAAAAGTCCAGCAGGGAGAGCTCAGCTTGTGCCTGTTTTCCACAGGGATTTTCTGCACCATTGCCATGAGGAACAGCAGAGAATCATGGAGTCATGGAATCCTGGGATGGTTTGGGTGGGAAGCGACCTTCAGGATCATCTCGTTCCCTAGCCATGGGCAGGGATACCTTGCCCTATACTAGGTTGTTCCAAGCCTCATCCAACCTGGCCTTGGACACTTCCAACATATCCAGTGCCAGTTTGTCTGGAGGCTGAAAGCCTCAGTCGCTGCTCAGGATGGACTGGCAGTGCCTTGGACCTCGATCTGAGAGGATTCCCTGTAGCTCCTGCCTGCTTCACTGGATCCAGAACATTCCCTGGCAGACAGGAGGCCTTGGCACTGCCCAGCAGACCAGGCAAAGCCAGCAGGTAAAGGCTGTGGTGCCAGAATCCCTCCTGGCTTCCAGGAATTCCCAGACAGAAGGGAATGATGGCAGGACTGGTAGGATGACCTCATGGGGATGCAGATCTGATTCCATCCTCGGCATCCCAGGCCTGGGGCTCCAGGGAAGAGCCATGCTCTGGTTCAAAGGCCAAACCCCCCCAGGTGAGCTGGGAAGTTTCCCTTAACTTGACGAGACAGCCCCACATTTGTGTCACATTCCCGCCTGCTTTAATTGCTCCGGCGCGGCCGCTTTGCCACAGAGCCTGGAGCCAGCACAGGCCTCCGCGATCCTCCCAGGAGCAACATGCCTGGACAGGACACCCTGCAGCTCCCAGTGCTCCCATGGCTCCATCCGTGCCCTTCTGGAGCACAGGGATGTCCATCCACAGTGCTGAGAGCAGCGGAGCCACTGGAGCGCTGGTGTCACCGCATTTGCCAAGGCACAGATCCGGGAGAACGGGAGCTCCCGGACAACGTTTTCCCTCCTTCCAGGTTTAATTCTTCATGTTGGAGATGTTTTATCAGCACACGGCAGCAGCAGCAGCAGGGAAATGGCTGAACAAAGAGGCTTCTTTTCTCACTTTTCTCACTCCCTGTTCTGGATGAGTCTCAGGAATGCAGCTGGATTGGCAGCTGCACGGGCGGCACCGGGAGAGGAGGCCAGAGCCTGGGAATCACTGAATGCCTCAGGTGAAGAGTTTGCTGGAGTGGGCTCAGGAGCCTGGGGAGCACTCAGAACATGTTAAACCAATGACACCCTGCTCAGCCAAGCTGCTCCAGTGCCAGGACATCCTTCCAAAAGCAGGGATTTTTATCCTCCTGTGCTGAACTCCGGTGCCCTGTCGTTCCGGAGAGGTGGATTTATCCGAGCATCAAGGTTGTTGATCCCTGTGCTGCCCTGGGGTTGATTTTGGGGTTGTCCCCAGGGCAGGGACACCTTCCACTGGATCAGTTTGATCCAAGCCTTGTCCAACCCGGCCTTGAGCATTCCAGGAATGGCAACCCCAGCTCCAATCCTTGCTACAGTCCGGATGCTGTGCTGCATGGATGCGTGAGGCACCAGCCAAAAACCTTCCAAGCCTGCAGTTGTGGGAAAATTTTCCCTCAAAATCCTTCCTCAGGAATTGCTGTATAAGCCCAAAATCCGGCCCCGTGCCAGGGCTGTGCTTTGGGGAGTCTCAGAGATGAGCTTGAGAGGGCCCATCCCACTGGGAGCACCTGCCTGGCAGGGGACCACCACCCTGGGTGGCTCCTCCAGGTGAATACGATCAAAATTCCTTCCTAGAGAGAGGATGGATCCAGCCCAAAAATAAGATCAAAGGAAAATGGATTGTTTTGTCCTTTATTCTTATGTCTAAACCATCCGTGTTGAGGATCCCGAGTGGTTGGCGAGTTCTGTGGTGTCAGGAACGTCACGGAAGGGATGGATGGGCTCAGCAGGCACAGGCACCTCCAAGACCATCCCATTCCATGGGTGGGGACACCTCCCACTGTCCCAGGCTGCTCCAAGCCCTGCCCAACCTGGCCTTGGACACATCCAGGGATGGCGAGTCCCCAGCCAAGGATCGCAGCAAGGCCCTAAGGGAAGCAAAGGCTCATTTGTGCCTCTGAATTCCCCCTCTCCTCCCTATCCCCCATTTCCCTGTGTCACCCTTGTAGGGCCTCCTCCAGTTATCCTGGTGATCCCAGAGACCCTGATCCCATGCATTGGCTCAGCCGCTGTCCCCCGGTGACAGGGAACACGGCACTGCCCGCCCAGCCCAGCTGCAAAAGCTCCAGCCTGACAAACGTGTGCAGAAAGCATTTTGGACCAGGATCCGTATCCAGGGCCGTGGCAGACGGAGGAGGGGGAATGGAAGGACCTCTTGGCTGGAGATAAGGAGCCACAGGAAGCCTGAGAGCACAAAAAGCTGCGAGCCCCCGAAATTCCCGAGGGGAGAGCAGCGCCACAAAATAATTGCTGAAAGAATGCAGCTTGATTGCAGCCAGCAGGGAGAGCCTCCAATCCCGCCTGGAATGAAAGCCCGGGGTGATGGCTCCAGGGGAAGAGGAGTTATCAGCCTGGGAGCAGTGATTTATTCCATGAGGGGGATTAAGAGTCCAAAAGTTAATGGACCTAATGGAAAACAGGACGGCTGAGAGCTCCAGAGAGGGGGATGCGGGTGGGAGAGGGGCCTGTGGAGCTTGGCTGCAGCGCCAGGGAGCACCCAAAGGTCCTCAGCAGCCACCCAGGGCTTTCTGCACCTTCTTTCTGCACCTTCTGGGCTGGGATGGGCAGTAAGGAGTTCTACAGGGATGCAGTCAGGTGGGAAACATCTCCTGGAGTCAGCAGCTGCAGGTCTGGGCGCTCACTGGCGTCAGCAGGAATTTGGCTGCTTGGCGGCTCTCATGGAATCATGGAATTTGGGTGGAAGGAACCTTTCAAGGTCAACCAGTCCACCCCCTGCCAGAGGCAGGGACACCTTCCACTATCCCAGGTTGCTCCAAGCCCCACCCAGCCTGGTCTTAGACACTTCTAGGGATCCAGGGGCAGCCACAGCTTCTCTGGGAAACATTTGGGAGAGAAGCTGTGGATGCCCCCACTCTCTGCTCTGCTCCTTCACCTCTCCACAGACTGGCAGCAAAGCCCAAATCCTGTGCCAGCTCATCCCACCGGAGCCGGAGAGCGCTGCCAGCCATCCAGCCAACATTCCCGAGCTGCTCATCCATCCCTCCTCCATTCATCCCTGCTCTCCTGCCAGGTGCCTCGCCAGGGAGGGAGGGGATCCTGTCACCCGCTAACAAAAATCCTGTGCAAATCACATTCCAATAAAAGGCCCTGGTCATTTTTAGTGTTTATTGAAGTGGTTTCTCTTTAGTTCTTTTTCTTTCGGGCTAGCTGAGAATTTTGGAGCGCAGCTGCCAAAACTGAAATGTTTGACCGGTCCCAGTGATGCTTCTGTTGGCCTCCTTCCCTTCCTTTCTCTCTCCCTACGCTCCAAAGGCTCTGGCTCAGGCTGTGCTGTCTCCACGTCACCTCAGCTCATGCTTCCTCCGCATCCTCCTCATCCCTCTGGCTCCTCTTGACTCCTCGGCTGCCCCGGTGGAGCCCCTGAGCATCACCTGCACACTCAGGTGCTCCTGGATGAGCTGATTTTCCCGTTTGGAAAATTTTCCCCTTCTCCACACAATCCCATTTTTCCTGAGGGCATCTTCCTTACAACTCCTCATCCAAAGTGCTGCCCCTTCTCTCTGCCCAGCCCCTGGGTTCTCCTGTTCCTCTGGTGGGGGTGGAACAGGGACTGGGAGCCCTTTGCCACCCCAAGGTGAAGGAGAGGACAATGTCCCACACCTGGGTGCAGCTCCCGAGAAAGGAGCAGAGGGGATCAAGCAGCCGGGTTTTCCACCGGGTATGGCGGGACAAGTGTTCCAAACCTGAGTTCCTCAGAGGAAAATGAGCAGGGAGGGCCAGGGAAGGCAGGAATTGTGGAGAAAAAGCTGTTTCCCACTTCTTGGGAGATACAGGATGCCAAATCCAAGGCACAGTCACCTGGCTGGAACATCAGTTCAAGAAGGGGTAAAGGGATCCAGAATCCCCTTCTCCTGCCTCTTCCAGCACATTCCCGCTGATCCCTGGGCTCTCCTGGATAACCCCATTGCTACCGTGCTCTCCACTTCCCACCAGGGCATTCCAGACCATGCTGGATCCGTGTCTTCGTGCCCATTTTACAGAGGAGAAAACTGAGGCTGGACCAAAAAAATGCACCCAGAGCCTTTTCCCTGAGCCTCCATCCCAGCCCTGCCCGTGGCCGCCGGTGAATTCCCCCCATCCCGGTCTGTCCTTGTCCCGGTGCCGCACGGATCCTCACAGGGATGCAGGAGGACACCGGATCCCACCACGCCCAGCCCGGCTCCTTCCCCCTTCATTGTCAGCGTGTGCTGGATCCACACCCCGTCTGCTCCGCCGGAATGCACACCGGGAGCCGGGGCTGTTGCCGTGTTTAATCCGCTAATGGCATTAATTCCCGATTAAATTAACCAGTGCAAATATGCTGATGGTTTGGTTGGGAAGGAGGGGGTTGTGCCTCTCCCTCCCCCACCCTTTTATGCTGGAAAAGACACTGGAGCATTTGTTAGCGGAGAGAGGGGGAAAAAATCCCACAAAGAATTGCAGCATTTATGCAGATATAGAAAAAAAAATAAATGGCAGATTATTTTTCAAAAAAAGCCAAAGAAAACTCGCCTTTTTCTTGCAAACAAGCTGCCTTCCCTCTGGGAAGCGGCTTCCAGCGCTCAGCCCCAGCCTGCTGGGAAGACAAAAGGCTCTCTCGGCGGGGCAGCGGCCGGGAACGCCGGGAGAGGGCCGGGAGAAGGCCGGGAGCACGGCGAGGCACTCGGCAGCAGCCCCCGGTGCTGCCCGAGCCCAGCTCACATTTCAAAGCTCTTGGTTTTCCATTGAATGTCCTTCTCCCCCCTTTTTTTAATGCTTCCATGTATTCAAAGCAGAGTTATGATCAAAATCCGACCCAGGGCTGCAAGAGGGGGGTTGAGTTGCATTTTGGCACAGATGGGGCTCATCCCTTCTGCAGGAGGCTCCTTGCCAAAAGACATCTCGGAGTGGAAGGAATTCAAGAAATCAAGGATTTTGCATATTACGGAGCTTTATTTGTCCCATCGAGGGAGGTGAGAGGAAGCGTGAAGGGTTTGAGTGCAAAAAAATCTGGTGTGGGATTTACCTGTGACTGAGGCAGGTGAAAAGTGTTGGATGATGGATTCTTCCCAGTGAATGAAGAGACAAAGGGGAGTCTCTTCCCTGTCTGACACTTTGGGAGCAGCAGATTTTCAGGCAGGGGAGGTGAAGTAAAAAATCTGGTCTGGATCCGTGTGTTTGTTCCTCCTCGGATGAGAGCGTTTGTCCCTCCTCAGAGGACTCCGCGCTGGCATTTGAGGTGAGGATGATTCGGGATGAGCACTCATGGAAGCCTCCTGGTGGGAAAGCTTTCCCTGCTGCTGGAATTGTTTGTTGGAGATCCCAGGTCACACTAAACCGTCACCTACATTCCTCACTGCCTTCCAGAGCATTTTGTCCTCTTGTTTATTGTCTTTGACTCCTTTTTCATCCCTTTTTGCTGCTCGAGCCCAGCATGAGCTGAATCCTCCAAAGGGATTTTTGGATGAGGTGTCCCAGCCCTGCAGGAGATGAGCCCCTCACACCCCCGATTCCTTTGATTTTCCAGGAAAAGGTTATGGAGAGCTGCCTGAATTCAAGGCCGTGTGCCTGCATCACTCAGGCAGAGAGGGAGGACAGGGATTCCGTGTTCCTTGGTCACTGATTAAAATGATCCAATCCTAATCAGATTTCCAAATGGGAGCTTTCAGAGGGAGCATGGAGAGACGCATCCTGATGATTTGTTAATGTCGCTCCCAGACTCAGTCCCTAATTAATGGATCCATGGAAAGCACACACGGAGCAGGTTGCAGATACAATACCGGGTGCCACGGGGTGATTTCATTCATTAGGAATTCCTGGTCAGTGTTCCCAAAGCTCCGCCGGCTCTGCCATCTGACTCAGCTCTGTGTGCCCTCGGTGGTGGGAGGTGTCAGAACAGGCTGCTCCCCTCTCCTTGCCCATCTCAGGTTCCCTGCTCCTGCCAACAGTGCGGATCCAGCTGTCCCCAAGCCCTGCATCCCAAACCACCACCTGCATCCCAAATTTCATGTTATCTTCAGGAGACGAGCGGAGCCTCCCTGCCAAATCCCAGCATCTCCAAGCGCTTCCAGGGAAAAGAATGGAAATCCAAGTGCAACTTTCACCAGGAATTCTTTGAACAGGACACAAGTGGCAGTTCTGGATGCACCAAAGAGGGAGTGTGGCGTTTCCTGCTCCTCATGTCCCCAGGCAGCATGGGCACGTGGACTCAGGGTGTGGAGAGGGGACAGATGGCGAGGCTGCAGAGCATCCCTGCTCCCACCCCGAGGTGACTCAGGGATGGGGAAGGAGATCCCTCCTGCTGTTGCCTCCGTCCCATGTGGATTCAGGCTGTCAGGGAGGGGCCACCACAAAACTCTCTCCAAAGTCCTTCTGTGACAGGGCCAGCAAATGCTGGTTCCAAGAGCCCGGGGGAAGCTCAGGGGAGCTCACCCCAGGTACAGCATTCACTGGATAAGTTTTCCATGGGGATTTTCTTGCAGTTTTGTGCTAAAACCATGGCTTGGGAAGAGCACACGGGAACAGAGGACCTGAATTCCTGGTTTGGGTAGCAGCTGAACTCAGATCAGGAATTTGGTTATCCCTGGGTGTCCAGACTACTGGAATTCGAAGGGAAAACCACCCCGAGCCTGGTCAAAGCCTGTCACATCAACCCAAACTGCCCTGGGGCAGCACAGCCTGTGAGGATCATCCATGTGGGAGCTGAAATACAGGGAAGCCACTTGGGCAGGTCCCAAACAAGGGAAGGTGAAGAAGAAAGGAGATAACAGATCTGATAAGAGATCCCAGGCAATTCATTACTCCTGGTAATTGTCCTTTGTCATGCGTATTCCTTCCTTGTTGTTCCTGTTATCATGTGTATTCCTCTTTTTTGTGTCCCTTATCAGGTGTATTCCTCTTTTTTGTGTCCCTTATCAGCTGTATTCCTCTTTTTTGAGTCCTTTATCGTGTGTGTTCCTCCTTTTTGTGTCCCTTATCAGGTGTATTCCTGCTTTTCGTTCCCTCTAACGTGTGTATTCCTCCTTTCTGTGCCCTTTATCCTGTGTATTCCCTTCTTTTCTCCCAGTCTTTCACGCGTGTTCCCCCATTTCTGCAGAGGAAAAGGAATTCCAAATGTTTGCGGCAGAGAGCCCTGGATTGAGGGATGTCCCCTGGATCAGGCTGGATGAGGCAGCTCAGCAAGGACAGGGAAGCCAGGGGTTTGGGAGGACTCCTTTGACATCCCTTCTCTTGCCAGAGCTGCTGCCAGTGTGGGGAAGGAATCACAGAATAGTTTGGGTTGGAAGGGACCTTTCAAGACCACCTGGTCCAACCCCTTCAACCAGACCAGGTTGCTCCAAGCCCCGTCCTACCTGGGCTTGAGCACTTCCAGGAATGGGATTTCTACCTCAGGAAGGATAAAGCAGAAAGGAGAGTTTTTTCCAGGGAAGCCTTCCGAAAAACCAGCTCCCTGCCAGGACTCTGTGCATTCCAGCCTGGTTGTGCTACAAAAACAGGTCAGCAAAACACAAGTGGAAGGAGGTGATCCAGGGCACGGGTGCTAAAGGTTTGGGAATCTATTCCTATTAAAGTGCCAGAGGATGTGGGCAGAGGGAAAGAGCAGGAGCAGGGATGGAGGGAATGCAGCTGTGGGAGCACATCCTGAATGCTTGAGTTCCCGGCTGGGATTAATTCCCCACTCCTTTCCTGAAGACTTAATTTGGGTTCATCCAACCCACGTCACCCTCATCTTATCCTGCAGGGAGGCAGGCATGGGTCTGAGTCCAGGGAATGCCGTGGTATCCGGAATGAAAAGCCTGGGTGGCAAATGTCACGAGCAGAGTTTGCCTTGGCTTTCTTTTCCTGGACAAAGAGAAATGGAGAAGAAATGAGGCAGTGACCCCAGAAACTAAGAATCCTGGAACTATTTGGGTTGGAAGAGACCTGGTTCCAACCCCTTGCTGTGGGCAGGGCTACCTTCCCCGTTAAAAAGAGCAGGAGCAATGGACTTTGGCAAAAACCTTTCGGAAGTGGCATTTTTGGCTGGTCCCAGCAACAGTAGAACTTGAAGCGAGTTCCCAAAAACCCCAGAGCAGAAAGTGCCATGACACACGAGCTGGGGGCTTGTCCTCTTGCTGAGTCCGTGGAATACAGGACAATTTAATTCCTGGTGGAATAAATAGGATTGGAGAGGGATATTGGAGGCATTTATTTTACATGGCAGCAGATTCTGTAAAGGTGCTTTGCTCAACATCCCGTTCCAGTCGGGCTCATCAGCACCTTTAATTAAGATCCACCATGGATGAGGGGTCAGTGGATACACTCCCAAACCTGGAGCTGCAGGACACCTCTCTTGTGCTTTCCCATTCCCACTCCAGCCGAGGAGATCAGCTCCGTAAAACATTCATGAGCAGCTTTAAGAGAATGAAAAATTAAACAACCTTTGCTCTAAGGTATGAAATATTTACCATGCTGCTCCAAGCTAATTGCAGACGGAAACGAGCGGCGCCAGGAGCAGCAGCTCCGGAATCTGACTGCTCCAGCCCAGCCTTGGGATGGATCCTCTCTGCCTCATGGGTGAGAAACCACCACTCTTTGGGGTTTTCCTCTCCACAGAATCATTAATGGTGGAAAACACCTCCAAGATCCAGTCCAAGCTTTGAACAAAGGTCACCGCTCCCAGGGATGGAGCATTCCTGGGAGCAGAGCTGGAATCCGATGGCTGGGGCCTGGTTCCTCTGCCTGATGGGTGGGGAGAGCAGTGGTGGGAAGAGGAACCACCACTCTTTGGGGCTTTCCTCTGCATAGAATCATTAATGCTGGAAAACACCTCCAAGATTGAGTCCAACCTTTGAGCGAAGGTCACCGCTCCCGGGGACGGAGGATTCCTGGGAGCAGGGAATGCTGTCAGTCCGGGCCAGGATGATGGGCGCTGCCACAGCAGAGTGTGCTCAGCAAATGCTCCCCAAGCTGGATTCTCGTCCTACTTTGTCTCTTCTCCTCCTCATCCTGGTTGCATCCCTGAAAAGCACTGACGGAAAATCGAGCCAGCTGAACAAGTCGGAGCAAATGATAGATGGGATAAATTAAGCCTCCAATTCTGGTCGCTCTCATCATCGCAATTTCCTCCAGCTTTTCTTGTTGTTGGGAAGTGTTTAAACACCCGGAGCGGGAGACTTGTCTGCCTGCTTTTTTCTTGACTGATTGCAAACAGCTCGCTGAGGGTGCTCGGCTCCCCAGCTGTGTTTGAGCTGGAATCACAAGTGATGGGATCAGAGGGATGGGATCAGAGGGATGGAATCAGTCACCTGGTGCTGACGGAGCAACCTCAATCCAGGCAAAGCCCAACACCAACCTCAGCCCTGTTCGGAGCAGGGACCACAAAACACTTCCTTGGAGACAGGGAAAGAGCAAACACACAAATATTTGCCAAAAGCAAGTGGTACATGAGTGGGAGGTGTCCGGAGATAAGGAATTGGCTTTTCCCACAATCCCTTTTCCTCCCAAAACCAGGCGTGCCTGTCTCCGCCAGCCCTCTGCCCCAGCAGATCCAAAAATCCCAGTTTTCATCACCAAGGATAAACCTCTTGGCCCTTTGAAGCACGAAAAGGTCACGTTGCTCCGTGGAGCCGCAGCCGGGATCCGAGCGAGCCGAACCACGGAGGAAGAGAGAAACAAACAACAGGCAAGGAAAGGATCCCTTCTTTCCATTATTGTGGGATTTATCTTCCCAATATACGGGGAGGGTTGCCTGGCAACCCCGGCTCTCCCGACCTCTTCAATCTCCCCCCAGCACAGCCCAAACGAGCCTGATGCGCATGGAGCCCTCTCTGGCACAATCAGATTTACAGGGGAGTCCTCCAGCAGCACAGGGCTCATCTCTCCATCTCCAGCCCCTCCTCTCTTTTCCCAGATGGAAAACACTTCCCCGGGCAGCTGCTGGTTGGTCTGGATGAAGAATCAGCATGGGTTCTTCCCTGGAGCATCTCCATGCTGGAGATCCTGGCCCAGAGGCTGAGCTGCTCCTGGAGCTCCCCAGCAAACCCCAAACAGCATCCGTGCCTTCAAACACAGCCAACCCTTCCTGAAAACCCATGGACACTTCCAGGAGAAGCCTTGACCCGCCGATGGTCAGTGGATGTCCATTCAGAGCTGTTCCCAAAGCTCACCAAAGGTCTCCAAGCACCTTCCAACACGTCCATCCATTGGTGGAAGTCCCAGAGACAACTTTCGAGCAGAAGCCATTGATGGTGGATCCATGGTTGTTCTTCCAGGATCTTCCCTGCTTTACGTTCCACACAGCACTGGCAGAGGTGCCCCAGGACCTTCTCAGTGTTTTTGCAGAGCCATGGAGCAAGAACAGGGATCCTTCCAGCATCCCAGAGCCTCCTGAAACTGGTGGGTTTTCATTTGTGGATTCATCCAGGATTTTCCACAATTGCAGCTGCTTCACTTGCATCCTCCCATCCTTCATTCCTGCCTTTCCATCCTTAAACTCCTTTCTGATTGCTCCCAGCTGCTGAGGAACATCTCTCTCCCAACTCAGAGGAGTCCCAGTGGATACGATCCGTGCTGAGACAGGATCCCAGCAGCACTGGATGGGAATTTGGACAAACTTCGAGGGAGAGAGGAATGAAAACTCCCCATCTTGGTTGCATTTGCAGCTGCTTTAACTTTGAAGCTCTATTTTCAAATTCTTCACATCTCAGTGACACCCAGGCATGGGCTTGAATGGGATCACCCCCCGTGTCCCATCGCCCACCGAACCCGCCCGGCCCTTTCCCGGTGTCTCCGCCGTTGCCGTGGTTACTATCTGTCCAGCGGGATGGGAGCCGCTCCTGTTCCCCCGACAATAGCAGCTCCTGAAACTTTATTCCTGCCTGGGGACAGCATTAATCACTCACCATCGGCACGGAACAGGGGCTCTGCCACAGGGGGGTCACCCTCCCGCCCAGGGAGAGCCTGCACGGAGCCACTGCGGTTGTGGAAATCTTTCCCATCACTGCCCCATCCTGGGAATTCAAACGAAGGACACAGCTGCCCGGGATGACAGCGGCAGGAACTGGACTCTCAGTGTCACCCTCTGAGACGAGGGTCCAGCCTGGGACATGGGGCAGAAATCATTTGATAGCTGCAAGGTCTCATCAGGAATGCTGCAGTGCTGCTGGAGACACTCAGCCTCTCCCGCCTTGGGAAAGGGGAAGCAGGGTGAGGAAAAAGGGGAACAGGGAGGGTTCAACCTCTGTTTTCACAGGCAAACAGCTTCCAAAAGCCAACCAGGGATTTGTGCACGCTCCTGCAGCTGCACCTCTCCTGTTGGGTGGGAGCTGGAGAGGCTCTGTGTGGGCGGTGCTCCCAGTGCTCCTCATGTTCAGAATGGAACCATGGAATGGTTTGGGATGGAAAGGACCTTAAAGCCCGTCCCATTCCACCCCCTGCCATGGGCAGGGACACCTTCCACTATCCCGGGGTGCTCCAAGCCTCATCCAGCCTGGCCTTGGACACTTCCAGGGATCCAGGGGCAGCCACAGCTTCTCTGGGAAGCCTGAGGCACCACCATCACAGGGAGGAATTCCTTCCCAATATCCCATCTAAACCCTCTCTCTGTCAGTCTGAAATGACTTTCACTTCAGAATAGCCTCACGTCTCTGCTTTTTCCTTCCCTAATTCTGGCTCCCAGCAAGGTGCAGAAAGACCCCCCGGCTTCCTCCCCTCCCGCCCCTTTCCCCAGCACCGAGCCGGGAGGGGAGGAGGCCGGAGAGGAGCAGGCGTGGTGCTGGTGGAGACAAGGAGCTTGCACGGACACTATGGAGACGGGCATTGTGTGCATTCCTGAATAGCCCGGCAGAAAAAAAGACTTCAACAGTATCAGAGCCAGGATCCCGCCCGGCTCCGGCAGAGCCGAGCGACTGCTGCACTCGTGAACTTGAGGGTGGGCTTTGGAAAGCAGGGAGCTGACGGGAGAGGTGGGGAGGGAGGGAGGGAGAGAATTCAGGTGAAAAAAGGTTAAGTGCAGCCAGAGATTGAAGTGAGGCAGAGTCGCCCATGAGAGCAAAGCAAACAGTTCAGTGCAGGGAAACCCGAGCCAAGGCCATTCACTGCACAAACCCCGAGACAGGCGAGTGCCCCCTCCCCTCCCGCTCCATGGGATCTGGCAAGGACAGTGCTGGCTCCGAGTTCATAAATTCTTCAGCAGAAAATACTTAGATACTTCATCAAGGGCTCCTCTGTTACTCCAGAACAAGTTTACATTATTAGAGGGGGGAAAAAAAAAAGCAGAAAAAGCAGCAACCCCTCAACCAAACAAAAAGGGTCCTAAATAAAGAGATAAAGCAGCATGACAGGACAGCAGTAATGGCTTTCAGGTGTATGTTCTGCATAAGATTTCCAGGCAGTTGGTTTAGTTAATGGATTCCCTTAATCTTTCAGCTGTCAGGGTGCAATCTATAGTCTACTGTTTCTTCCACCCCGTATTTATAGGGACAAATTCAAACTTGTATAAACAGACAGGAGTATCTATTGTTGTGCAAGAGGAGGACACAAAGGCAGCTTGTCACTGATCCATCACAGCTGTCTGAGAGCCGAGCCGGGAGAAGCCGGCAGTGCGGGGGAAACGCGAACCGGGAGCCGGGAAGGATCCGGAGGTGTTGGGAGTGTGGGAACCGGGGGAGGTGGGCACGGCCCCCTCACCGCGGAGGTTTCAGCTGCTTCTCGAAGCTCTTTGGGATGCTGAGAGTGTCAGCAAAGCTCGGCAGGTCTTGGGGAGAGAGGAGAACATTAATTAAAAATTAGGGGCTGGCTCGGAGCTTGAGATTTCCAAGTTGGTTTGTAACCAAGTCAGGAAGGGGGAAGATGGGGGTGAAAGGGTGGTGAAAGGATGATAGAAATAAGATGTTCTTGTGCAGAGAACATGTCTGGGGAGCAGCAGCTCAGTTAAAATCCGTCTGTCCTGCTTCCTGAGCAAAAATTCCCCGTGTTGGTGGAACTGGGGGACGTCTTTAATAACTGACAGGGTGAGAAGAGCCGGGAAGCTGCAGTGACCTGAGGTTGGCTGCCAGGGCAGCCTGGCTCCAATGGGAAGCACTTCCCAGGCTTGGCTGCTCCATTCCTGCCCCCCACTCCAACCCTCTGTCTCCGTCTCACCAGGGTGGGACGTGCACATGGACACGGCTCCTCGGGACCCCCACAGCGGGAAAACATCCCCCAAACCCAGGGAGAGAGGACAGGGTCGAGCCAGCAAGAGGTGATGGTGAGAAGATAAGGAACAGGACTGGACAGCAGGATCCCCAAATCAGGAGGAGGAAGTGGGTGAAGTCCTAATGGTGCTCAGGGGAAGGAGGGAGGGGAAGCCGCTGTGTCCTCACTGTCAGCAGATCCCGAGGGATGCAGGAGGCACGGCCAAGGCTGGAGAGAGCAGGAGGGGTGCTGAGGCCATGGCAGCACTTTGGGTCTTTAAATATCTGTTTGGAAAAGCTTATTTTTCCTTGGATAGCTCCAGCAAAGCTCTCCCAGCACCAGCAGAACACAAACCATTAATAACAACTCGAGAAGTCCCTGCTGTCCCTGTTGGACCCAGCCCACTGAAGGATCCTGCTCAGAGATGTTTATCGGGAAAGTGCAGAACAAGGAATATCGGGACAAACTCCTTGTGCTGGCCTGGTTTGCGTACCCATGGAAGCACTCATGGGAACCTCAGCTGAAGGAGTTCTCCTCCAATCCCACCGCTCTTTGCCTGCTGCTTGTTTATTTAAATCCAGGCTTTGCACAAGAGCCTCTCTTGCCTGCTCTTCTCCCTCTCCACCCTCCACGGGCTCCTCAGGGCTTTCTGCTGGGACTCATCCAGCCTGCTCCAGTTCCAACTGGGAAGCCACTTCTGCTGCTGTTGTGTCCCTGCTCTCCAGCTGATGGAGCGGGATGCCCCTGGCAGCGGTGCTGGGAGATCTCTGCAGGAGGTTTGAGGGGGTCCCTGTCACAGCCTCAGACCCTGGGACAGCACCAGGGTCACCTCTCATTCAGTGTTCCTGGGCTTTGCATGGAATCATGGAATCACAGAACCAGGAAATGGTTTGGGTTGGAAAGGACCCCCTGCCGTGGCAAGGGTCACCTTCCACTGTCCCTGGACACTTCCAGGGATGAGAGGGCTTTCAAGCAGCTCTGGAACACCAGGTACAGATGGGCAGGATGCTGCCAAGGGAGCGAGAGCTGCTCCTGCCTCCCCTCCTGCTTCCCCTGCCCAGATTCCGCGTTCTGTCCCAGGAACTCCCAGCCCTGCTCAGCTCCCAGGGGAGTGTCTCAGGTCACCACCATCCACATGAGTCTCCCACCTGGATGAGCAGAGCTGGATGGAAAAGGAACAGGGTGACTTCATCCAGAGTTCAGAGAGGGGACACCAGCAGGTCCCAGCAGCGAGTTCCCCAGCCCAGCACTCCCTGCCTGTCTGGGAGCACGGGGATACTGGGAAGGAGGAGCTGTGGATGGAGCCTTCATCTCCTGGAGAGACGCAGGGATTTAAACATATATTGAAAAAATTCCCAGTGTGTTAAACAGGCAGGAGAGTGGCAGGGGTGGCAGAGGAGGGGGACAGGGATGGCACAGGAGAGTGGCAGGGGTGGCAGAGGAGGGGGACAGAGATGGCACAGGTGGGGGACAGGGGATGGCACAGGTGAGGGACAGCAGGAGGGATGAAGGGAGTACTTGGGACAGCAGGGTGGTGGCACTGGCTTAGCACTGCTGCCACTTCTGCACCACAGGGACCATCCAGGGTTGCTGCATTTCCCAGGATGGAGAGAGCAGCAGTCTGGAGGGGCACGATCCAATGTGGCACAGAGGAGAAGGAGTACTGGGAGAGGTTCATGGAACAAGAGGGAAGAGGGTGTCCCTGTGGAGGGGCCGCTGATGCTTTAGTGGGGGAAGGAAAGAAGGACACCCCTGGTGCAATCATTCCACGCATCCAGCTCTGGCTCTTCCGGACACAACTCATCTCTCTCCAGGGTAATGCAGCCGCCTCCTGCACCTGATCCCCGCATTAGCACTGTCACCAGCTGATGACATTATCAAGTGAAGCGTGGCCTCGGGGCACGCAGGATTTAACCCTTCCAACGCCGGGCAGTGTGTCAGGCAACAGGTGAACAGGGACCTTGGGAGGGGCAGTGGAGTTTGCTCTGGGAATATTCGTGGGAGGAGGAGGAGGGGCACTGGGAAGGCCAGGCAGACATGATGGATGGGAGCTGGTGTCGGAGCTGAAAGTCTCAATAACACTTGTGGCTGCACGAAGGCCCCCAGGCTTTTCCCAAAGGATTGGCTGAGCCATCGCTCTCTAAATGGATCATTCTCAGGAAATCAAGCTGCTGCCATCTCTCCTCCCTCCTGACACTCAGCAGAGCCATGAAACAGAACCACCAATGCAGCTGCAGCTCTGTGGAGCCCCACAGCAGTGCCAAAGGACCTGCTGCCACAGCAGGCACAGCCATGTCCCCAGTGCTGTCGTTCTCCCAGGCTCCCCATGTGCCATCCCCTCCCAAAAAATTACAGAATCCCAGAGTGGTTTGGGATGGAAGGGACCTTAAAGCTCGTCTTGTTCCACTCCCTGCCTTAGACACTTCCAGGGGTGGGGCAGCCACAGCTTCTCTGGACAACCTGTGCCAGGGCCTCACCACCCTCCCAGGGAGGAACTTCCTCCTAATATTTAACCTAAATCTTCCCTCTTTTTGTTTCAAACCCAGCCCTTTGCATGGGGATGATGCACAGAGGGCTTGGATGGATCTCATGCAGTAGAAAACTGATGGCAGGTGAAAACTTGGCTTCCCATCCCTCCTGGATTCACTTGGAATGTCCCAGCGAGGACCCTGTGGCTCCCTCATGTTCCCTCCCATTCCGATATAAATCCAAGCACCAGGTTTGTCCCCTTTGCAAGGTGCCCATGTGAAGCTTTGCCCCGTGGCAGTGACACTGGTGCTCCTCGGGAGCAGCTCGGAGCCAGAGCAGGTATTTTCTGCAGATAAAGAAAATAGGAATGAGTTTTCCCAGAGCTGAGTGACACCTGCACACGGCCACAAGCAGCTGGGAGGGGGCAGGGCTGGCTGAGAACACCCAGTGTCTCTGCAAGGGCCCTTCCTGGGCTCATCCTCGGCTTCTTTCTATTTGAGCATCCTTGTTTTCTGGCATCCTTCGTGGAGCTCGCTGGGAAGCCGGGACAGAGATTAAAGCTGTGTTTGCAAACGGGCGGTGCTGGAAATCAAAGGCAGAGGATTAACAAAGCCATTTGGCTGCTCAGTTCTGCTTTGCTGCCGTGACTGCGACACAGAACCCAACAACTCCATAATCCCTCAGGCAACCAACCCCTTTCCCGGGGAAATCCACCTCTCCCGAAGGATCGGAGGGAAGATGGGTGCAGGATGCTCACTGTGTGCCTGGCATGGGGCTGCTGTCAGGTGATGTGCTGAGCAAGGGGTTCATCCCAGCAGAAACCCTGGAAATTCCCTCCTTCCTGGTGCCATTCCCCTCTGTCACCTCAGACTCAGTCCAGCCCAGCAGCTCCTCAAGTCCTTTTCCTCAGGAATGCCTTGAGGAAAGTGCCTTTGCTTCCTGAGTTCTTGCTGATGGAACTGCTCTGCCTTTGGCCTCCCTGTTTTCCCACTGGGAAGGATTCCCTCATTCCCTGGGGTCCCGGTAACCAACTTCCAGTAGCCTCCAGCTCCGGGAACTACTTGCTAGATATCAATATATATCTCAATATATGTCTGGTGTTTGTATGGGGGTGGATTTTTATGTCCATGCATAGAATCAATAAAAATTAACATTTAAGGAGCTGTAATGGGATCTGTGGCATTGTCGGGAAATGGGGGGAGTGTTAAAAGCTTAATGGACAGGGAAGGCAGGGATTCTGCAGACTTCAGCATGCAGGACTAGGGGGAAATCAAGGAGAGAGTCATGGAATTTAGAGGGATTTGGAGATGCTGGTAACAAGTAAAAGTGGTCAGGGTGAAACTCCTTCTGCCTCCAGAGCACAGCCCTGGCACGTGCTGTAGTTCCATGCTGGAGTCACCTGTTCCAACCTCCAATAAAAGAGTGATTCCAATGGGAATGTGGAATTAAATCAGCCACTTGGGTCCCTGCTTGCCTCCTCCTGCTTTTCCTGCCCTGGGGGTCTGAACAGCCCAATTTAAACCTGTGCAGGAGTTCTGGGAGCTGAGTGGGATCCCTGGGGAGGAGGTGAGACAGGGATGGAGCATGGGGCTCTCTGCCAGGATGGGGCTCTTGAGGCATCTCAGTGACCCTGCTGCAGTCACACACCCCTGGTTCTGTCCCCAGGGGCCAGTGCAGGAGCACGAGGGGCTCCTGTCCCCTGGGGAGGAGGGCAGGAGAGCCCCAGGGCGGGACTCAGGGGTTGGGTGCTCATGGAGCAGCTGGCACAGGAACCATGCAGTGCCCAGATATCGACCCAAAGGAGACTGTTTAAATTAAATACTGGGGAGAAGATTTTACCATGAGGGTGGTTGGGCCCTGGCACAGGGTGCCCAGAGCAGCTGTGGCTGCCCCTGGATCCCTGGAAGCGTTCCAGGCCAGGTCGGATGGGCCTTGGAGCAACCTGGGATAGTGGAAGGTGTCCTGCCCATGGCAGGGGTGGAACTGGATGGGCTTTGAGGTCCCTTCCAGCCCAAATGTCCTGGGACTGTATGAGATGCTGCCGAGGGATGGGACGTCACCCAGTGGAGAGCGATGACCAGCTGGACATCTGCGGTGGGGGAAAGCACCGTGTCCCAGGAGCATCTGGGAAATGTGTGGGGCCATGAAAATCTCCCTCTCATTGGTTAGTTCACTGTCTCTCATCACGGAACTTGGTCCAACTCCTTAAGTGGGGCCTGAGCCATTTTCCAGCTGATGAGAAGCTGGAGAAGATTCCAGACCTGGTAAAGGGCCTTGGAAAGGGAAAGGGAAGGGTTAGGGAAGGGTTCTTCTCACCTTCCCCTGCTCCTCTCCAGCCCATTCATCACAAAAGACACCAGCACAGGGTCGCTACTGAAGATCAAAGGAAGACATTTCCAAAGGTTGCACAGGCAATGGAGCTCGGGATAGGTTTGGAGTGAGGTTGTGCCGGCTGCAGGATCTCAAGGAGAGCATCAGGATCTCAAGGAGAGCATCGGACAGAGCTGCTGGAACAGCTCAGCTGTGTTTCAGTCGCTGTTACTGCCACTCATCTCAAACCTGACCCACTTTCCCTCTCCACATTGGCGTATTTTGTCTTTTTAAAGTGCAGAATAATTGAGCAGACCCAGCAAAACTGCAACAAATGTTTGGATTCAGCCGAGTCTCTTTTTCAGGGGAAAAAATAGTTGGCAAAAGCTTTTTCCCAGAATGAAAATGAGGCAGAATGAGCATGTGGAAGGAAGAAGGATTTTATGAGCACGGTGAGGCCCTGGCACAGAGAAGCTGTGGCTGCCCCATCCCTGGAAGTGTCCAAGGCCAGGCTGGATGGGGCTTGGAGCAACCTGGGATAGGGGAAGGTGAAATGGGGTTGGTCTTTAAGATCCATGGCAGGGGGTGGAACGGGGTGAGCTTTAAGGCCCCTTCCAAGCCAACCCATCCTGTGATGCGGTGTCCAAGCTGGGATTGCCATGGTGATGCTCCATGGAAATGCCCCTCCCAGAAGATGGAACGGTGCTCATCCAGCACGGGCTGGGTGCTGCTGGCTCCGAGTCCACCCGAGCTCAAGCCCCGGCACATCCCCAGCGACTGGAGCAGGCCAGGACTTGTCCCTACTCCCACTTTACTACACACTTACACCCCCCTGCAAGGAACAGCTCCAGCTGCTGCCACGGCTGCAGCTTCCGAGGGGATTTTGTCTCCTCTAGGTAAACATGGAGGCAGTGGATCCACACCTTATAATTACACTGCTCCACTCTGCAATTATTCCATTTTCCAGGCTACAGCTGCTTCCTACTCATTATCAGGCTAAGAAACTTCTCGTGATCGTAACGTGGCATTAACCCTGTAATTAAGAGGCAGAGACCACCCAGGGACTGGATGCCGAGAGGGGCTTCTCCGAGATGTGCTGGAGCTCAGGGGTGGCTTTCCGGGCTGCAGAGCCCCTTTTCCCTCCCCACACACTTCCCTCCCCCCTCCTTTACTATTATTAATATTTTTAATGGCACGACAGGAGCATCTTCACAAATCTGTCCCCACAGAGCTGACGAGCTGAGTGCTCGGTGAGGGGGTTCTGCTGAGCCGAGGGTTTTGGGCAACATGGAGCTCTCCAGGTGTCTCGTTCCCAGCTCCAGCAAAGAATTCATCTGGTGAATTTTCTGCTGAATCCATTTGCCAGTATGATTTCCCTTAAATCTTTGTGGCTGGAAATGCCTGATTCCTGCCACCCTGCCCATGGGTTGGGGCTGAGGTTTCTCTGTGTCCCCATCAGGACAAGGATAATTTCTGAAAGGTGGGGCATCACCCAAAGTGGCACAGAGAGGTTCCAGGAAGGCTGTGGCAGTGTCCAGCTGTGTTCCCAACCCTGGGATGCAGCACAGCACAGTTCCCCATCCTTGCAGATTCCAAGACTTGTGGATCAGCACCTGGGTTTTGAGGGGCTGTGGATGAGCCCTGAGCCACAGATGGAGCAATTTTAACCCTGATCCCAACGAGCCAGGTCACGTTTAATTGTCTGAGACCTCTTTGGGTGGAAAGGGCACTTGTCAGCCAAGGAAGTTCAGAGCTCATCACCTCTCCTGGAATTTCACAGCACAAGGTCTGGGTGATTTCATGGACTTGGGAAGGACTTTGCTGCTGCTGCTGAATTCAGTCCGGGGCATAATTTGACACCTTTAATTAGAGGAAGCAGAGGCAGGCTCCAGCTCAGGCAGCTTATCCAGAGTGGGATCGCATCAGTGCAATCAAATCCGGGGGAGCATCCCAGGATGAGGGGCAGAGCTCGTTGTGCCCTGCAGCAGAACCGGGGCTTGAGCTGCCTCGACATCCAGCTCCCTGCTGCAGCTGCTTTTCTTTGGCTTCAGGAATAGATCTGGGAAGTGTTCTACCTGCTGGAGCAGTTTGCAAAGAAAGGCATGGAACAAACATATTTAAGCTCTCGCTGTGCTCGCCGGGAGCAGCAGGATCTGCATCTGTGATCAGAGCTGTGAGCCAAGGCACAGCCCCTTCCCTGCAGGAAGCTCCCCTCGCCTGGGCTTCCCTTTTCCATTGCCTCTGGAGCAGAGCAAACACAGGAGCAGGACGGACTGAGCATGAATCCATGCCCTGCACAGCCCAGCACCTCTACTGCCTTTAGCACCTCCACCTCCAGCCAGGACAGCTCTGGGAATTGTCCTGTCCATGGATCCAGGACCAGGAGCCAAAGGCTGTTCCCCAGCACCAGGAAAGCAGTGACAAACGCAGGCACAAAACTTTCCCGGATTTGTTTTCAGCTTCCCAGGCAGAAAAATCAGCATCCCCGAAGGTTGTGTGAGCATGACCCTGGGGCTGCCTTCTTAAATCTGCTTCCCAAAAATGATGGAGTGATTCCTGGACTGGGGGGACACTGATGTCCAGCATCCCAACACCTTCCCCTTATGGGAAGGAGACCAGCGCAGCATCAGAGGGGACATTTGCCAGCCCCAGGGATGGGGGACAGTAACAACAAAGCCACGGGGGTCCTGCCCAGGCCACGGCCACGGGGGGCTGCGAGGGGCTCCGATGGCAGCGCTTGCCCCAGAAGCTCCCCCTCTAATGGGACATTTCCCGTGTTATCCCGACAGCTCTGTTTTCCCAGCAGTTTATCACCCACCTCAAAATCGATGACAAGGCAGAGTGAACCCCTGACCTGGAGGTATAAATTGCCCCTAATTATCCCAGCAGCTCGTCAGGCGCTGGGTGCTCCGAGCTGGGAGCAGCTCTGCCCTCTGACCTCGCTGCATTTCTCTTGCTTTAAGGGCTTTTCTCCCCGTCCCAGCCTGGAATTCCCCCGCCTGGTGGATCCCAGGTCCTTCCTGTTCCCTCCAAGCCACCCTGGCACATCTGGGGCCTCCATGGCCAGAGCACAGAGAGGAGGGGAGCCAGACCATTAAAATCCATCATCCCCCTCCTGGTTTTTATTCCCAGTGCTCAGGAACGCTGCTCATTTTCATTTTCTCCAGCCAGTCCATCTTCAATATGGAGCTAAAGCACACCCCGAGGAGACATCTTTAATTAAAGTTTGAGGAGCGTCAGATAAATAAAGAGGGCCCACAATGGCCCAGACATCTCCCTGGGAGTGATGGGTGCCCAGGGAACCGCTGCAGGTTCCCGGGGGAGATCAAGGGAATGCAGCGGTTCCTCGCCGCTCCTTCCCAAGCCCTTGGCATTTGTTTAGCCCCGGGCTCTCTCCAAGGTAAACGGGGGTGTCCGACCCTGCCACCTCTTCCCGCTCCAGTTGCCAGGGGCTGCGGAGAGCCCTGGCAGTTGAGCAGCCCATGAAAGGCTCCTTTCACTGTAATTAGACATGTAAAAATGAAAAACCCGAGGAAAGGAATTTATGCATCTTCTAATAGCCCTCAAGTGTCCATCCAGCCGCAGCCTTTTCTGCCTGGGCTTTTATTTGGAGGGTTGCTATAATTTATGTCGTGCAATTAGGTTTTTGTCCTCGGGCTGTGGGAGGAGCAGGAGCGTGGAGCAGGGGAAGGAGCCTGGAGTGAACAGAAGGAGAAGGGGCAGCAGCTCCGGGATGGGCCCCACTCATCCCAGAGAGTCGGGATTCAGCCCAGGACTGAGCAGCTCCCTGCTGAAGCAGCCCAAAATTATGGAGCAGAAGAAGGATAAAACGGAAAAAAATCCCACATGGAGCCTCGCTCTGATGGGAACGGTGCCCATTCCCCCGCAGGACTCGCCGGGAGGGCGGTGCTGGGGACAGGGTGAGAGCACATCCTTCAGCTGTTGCTAAGTAACAGTGTCCTGTCCTCGGCATCCCCGCTCCGCCCGGCACAGCTGGGGGAACATCTGGGCGCAGGAGGGGAGCACAGGGACCCTCTGGGGAGGAAGGGATTGGTGCGAGTGCCCCTCCCGGAGCTCTGGGCTGCCAGGGAAGGCTGTCACCAGCCCCTGTGTGTGCTCCTCTCCTCAGCCCTCCAGAAAGGTTTTCCAGCTGGATTTTCCTGCTTGCAGCAGGATGAACCCAGCAGACAAACCAAGCACGGAGCACAACGCGCTTCCAGGGAATATTTGCTTAAAGGCCTGTGGAAATGGGATTCAGAAAAGCCCACGGCCCGCGGGCTCTTTCTTTGCACAGCCAAATCCTTGAACTTGAATCCCTCAAGGAGGGGTTTTAGCTCAATGGCCACTTTATGCCCGTTCGGTTGCCCGCGGCCCCCTGGCCACGTGCCACCTCCCCAGCCTCTCCCTGCCCGGCATCTGCCACAAACCCCGGCGGCTGCAGGGCTGGAGCCGGCCCCTGCCTGCCCGGGGCTGCCTGCTGGGGAGGCCGGAGGAGCCTTAACAAGGAGAGCTCGAAAAAAATGCCAGGAACAGTCAGGAACAGCGCGGCCAAAACCTGCACACTCAGCAAAGGCTGGAGCTGGGATATCAGCAAGCGGATCCCAGGGTGCAGGGGCCCTTATCTCCCCCAGACCTGCTGAGTGACGGAGCAAACCCATGGAAAATCCAGTTCCCGCTGCTCACGCAGCACTTTCTCCTCCGAAGGGGGGTCCGAGCCCCCTCGCCGTGGTGCGGCCGCCTGTGCCGAGCCCCAGCAGCGCTGGCAGATGTGGGAGCCAGATGATGCTGCCGGCTCCTGTCGCTCTGCCTGTCCCTGTCAGAGGAAGAGCGTCCCTAATCCCACACGCAGATGGTGCCGGCGGATTCCTGGAGCGGGGCTGGCACCTCCCGGGGTGTCCCTCCTTGTCACAGGTCACCGGTGCTTGGGGGAGGCGCTGCCGGAGGTGCAGGATGGTGTGTGGGGTGGGGGCTTAATCCCAGTTTGTGCCTGCCGGGATCCCTCAGACAGCAAGGACAGGGAGATGAATGTGGCTCCGGGGGGGCCTGGGGTGCTCCCACCTCCGGGGGGGCTCATGCCGGGGAGGAAAACGCCGGAGCCAAAGAGAAATTGGGTCATATCCCCTTGATTGTCTGTGTAAATGGGACACTGTGTACATTTTATTTACCTTCCTACAGGGCAGATGTAGTGAGCATGTAATAAATCATTTGTGCAGCTGCTGGGCAACCTCCTGCTGCAGACCCAGCAAAATTCACACAACCAAACCTGCCCTAATTACAGCTCCCTCTGCTCTCCACTCCTCCCAGCTCCTCATGCACAGCCACTCATTCTCCCTCGCGCTGTCTCGCTCCTCCTTTTCTCCATCTGCTGCTTCCTTCCCTTTGCTATTTCCAGAGGGACTCGTGGTCAGCACCACCGCTGCTCCTGCCCTCAGCTGCAGCTTGGATAATGCCAGGCAGGATGTGGGTGATCGCCTCCCACCTTGGGACACCTCCCCAGTCCCTTCAGAGGGCACAGACCAACTGACATCCAAACCTTTCTTTGGCCCTTTGACCCAAGGTTTCCTCTTCCTCAAGGCAGAGCTGAGGAATCCCCCTGGTGTAGATTGGGAAGGAATTGTTCCCTGTGAGGAACACAGGGTGCCCAGGGAAGCTGTGGCTGCTCCTGGATCCCTAGAAGTGTCCAAGGCCAGGCTGGACGGGGCTTGGAGCAGCCTGGGACAGTGGAAGGTGTCCCTGTTCCCTCCAAGCCACCCTGGCACATCTGGGATCTCCATGGTGCAGAGGGAGTGGAAGATTGTGACATTGAAATGTCCCTTCCAACCCAAACCATTCCACCATTCTGTGATTCTTTGGGATGTCAGCAGGATGGGGGTGACCTCCCCAGATGCCCGTGGGGGTCTGGGCAGAACCAGACACTGTTAAAACCTCAGGTTTTTCCAGCTTTTCATCCACCAGAGCAAAGCAGCTGGGGCTGCCTGGCTGGGACCCGACAATGGTCTGAGATTGCAGCAGAAAAGATACAGATTTGTGTTTACAAATCCTTTCTAAGGAGAGCAAAGCACTGGAGCAGATTGCCTGGGGCTGTGCCAGGCTCCCCAGGGATCGGATCTTGTGGGAGCTCAGACAAATAGCTGGGAATTCTCTGGGAGGAGCTGGTCCTGCCTGAGAGAGGGGAGTGGGTCAGGATGGGGGAACCCTGCAGACCCTGGAACACAGCTTGGAGTCCACCCCTCTGGGAGAGGCTGGAGAGATGGAGCCTGAGGCTCCATAATCACAGAGTGCCAGAATGGTTTGGGTTGAAAGGGACCTCAAAGCCCATCCAGTCCCACCCCCTGCCATGGGCAGGGACACCTTCCACTGGACCAGGTTGTTCCAAGCCCCATCCAGCCCGGCCTTGGACACTTCCAGGGATCCAGGCGCAGCCACAGCTTCTCTGGGCACCCTGTGCCACGGCCTCCCCACCCTCACAGGGAGGAATTCCTTCCCAATATCCCATCTATCCCTGCCCTCTGGCAGTGGGAATCCTGGGACACAGCCTGGAGCAGCCAGGGATGCAGCAAGCATCGTTCACCCAGTGGCAAAGGAACAGCAGGGACGCTGAGAGCCCTTGGTCCTTCAGAACACTGAGGAGCAGGAGCAGAACATCCAGGTCAGGCACTGGGACAAAGGGGACCTGACCTTCCCCATCCTCTGCCATCGGAGCTGCCGGAGAGGGAACATCCGTGCAGCACATGGAGGTCCTGCCTCTGGAGCTGTGGGGACCTCGAGGTCCTTAAAATAATCCCAAAGAAATAAACAAACAAACAACCCGACGAATGCCAAGAGCAAATGGAGAACAGACTTTTCCAGTGCTTTTCTCCAGCGGGGCCTATTCAAAGCCTGGAGAGAGGATGACACGCTGGGCCAAGGCAAACAGCCCTGCAACGCATCCCAAACAATGGCTTCCCAGAGCATGGAGCCAGAGGGAATCTTGTGGTCATCCCCTTGGATTTGCTGCAGAACACATGCCATGGCTCTTCCCAGAAGTCATTGTTTAAACTTAAAAAAATCTTCCCTCTTCAGCTTTTCCAGGGAGGGTGGATGCACTGGGATGCACAGGGAAGAGCGGAGGGGGGGGATTTCTTCCTTTAACCAGTTTGAGGGCTGTGTGTAACTGGAGTGAAGCCTCATTGACTGGAAACAGCAATTCCAGGGAGATGGAAACTATGTGCAATTTTGGGCTAACACCAGACCTAACTGGGACGAGCATTTTTAGCACAAAGTGCTTGGACTTCTCATCCTGAGGTTAATTCTTCTCTGGAGAGGAAGAGGGACGAGGAAAAACGCCACCACCTAAAGCAAACACTGAGTATTCTGTTGGAGTCTGAGGGTGCTGCCTCCCTCTCCTTTCCTTTTATATTTCCCAATCTCCCTGGATTTTAGCCTGGGGCCAGGGAAGGGCATTTGACTCACTGGAATTGCTCTCCTTGCTCTCCATGTCTCCCAAGGTGGGATGCCAGCTCATCATTCCTGCTGCACTCTGCATTCCAGCATCCCATTTTCCAATCCTCTTCCTTGTCTGCCGCACCTGGTCAACAAATATGGCAATGCCAGAGAGGGCAGAATCCCCTTTGGAATTTCTGCCATGGAAATCAAGGCACTGCCCTGAGTTGTCCTTGCTTTGCCTTCTCCTTCAGTCCATGGTTTAATCCAGACTAAGATCCAGCCAAAATATTCCCTGATTTTAGGGGGTGGAAGGATCTTTCCTGCACCTCAGGAATCTGGACATGGCTCTGCAGGGCAGGGTTTCTCCAGGCAGAGCCGACACCTCTGGAGCACCACATGGAGCAGAGGGAAGGCTGCGTTCCCTAGGGGAGTGATGCCAGAGGGGCTGCACCCCCAGGAGATGCACATGGAGGTTTCTGGGATGCGTTTTGGGTCTCCTCCTTCTCCTCTGAGCTGCGGCAGGGATGAGCAACGTGCTCATCCCCCACTTCTGCACAGCAGGGTCAGGAATGGGACAGGAGCCAATTTCCTTTCCAGTGTGTCTGGGCACATGGAAACTAAGGGAAAACAGAGGAGAAAAACAGAGGACACAGGGAAGGTCCAACAAATGGAAGGGCAAGGAGTGGGCAAGGGGAGGGAGCCCGGGGAACGAGTCCTTGCCAAACCACTGCAAACACAGTGACGAGATCACACTTGGATGAGGCTCCTGGAAAAACCAGCTGAGGGAGGGAGGTGAATGTGGCCAGGGATTAATGAGCTGAAATCCACTTCCCGTGCCAGTGCCCAGCGGCTGTGGAGGTGCCAGCCCTGCCTGAGTCAGTGCCCTTGGAGAGGTGCAGCTCCTCAGCCAGGCCATGGAGCGAGGCAGGCAGACACCTAAACATCATCCAAACCATGGGATGCTCCCCAAGCCCCTTCCCAGAGCAGCTGGGAACCTGCAGCTCTCCTGCCCCGGGGCTCCGCTTACCCCGAGCCCAGTGGGAAGGGGAGTGGGGGGTTTAAGGCTGGCAAGAGCAAAGCCAAGAATCCTGTTCAGCAGGAATAACCATGGGAATAACAGAGAACTTCACCCAGAAGGGCAGTGCGTGGGTGCATCTGTGGGAGGACAGGGAGAGAAGAGAGAGGAGTCAAGGGGGAATGTGGGGAGTTCTGGACTCTCCAGGGAGGTTTGGAGTCCCCACCCCTGGAGACGTCCAAGGAAGGACTGGATGTGGCACTCAGTGCTCTGGGCTGGGGACAAGGTGGGGATCGGGTGCAGGTTGGAGTCGATGACCTTGGAGGGCTTTTCCAACCTTGAAGATTCTTCCTGAGGCCGGGGGTGGAGCCTGGGGTGTCCCAGAGGAAAGGGAGCACTGATGGGATGGATATCCCAGGTTTCCCCCAAAGCAGCAGCTCCCGTGGGTCCTTGTGAACGCCCCTCTCCCCATCACTGCCCAGATCCTGCTCCAGCCTCCCCAGGAGGATCAGTGGCTTCAGAAGGACAAGCAGGAACTAGGAGCAGGTCTTGGTGGAGGTCAGTCTCCACCCAGGAGACAGCTCTGGTGAGGGAAGAGCTCAATGAATTCCTGAGGTGCATCCTGGGCTGGGGCAGGACCCTGGAAAGGCTGAGCTCAGGAGCTCATGGCACCGAGTTCTGAACGATTCTGAGCCCAGGCCCAGCAGCAATTCCTCTACAATGGCAGGGAAATCTCTTCCGTTAAGGGCAAACCACCAAACAGAAGCCCTGCTCTCAGAGGAACAACCATTCCAAGCTCATCAGAGCCAGGGAAGCCAAAGGCTGTCCCCACGAGCCCTGGGCTGCTTCCAGGGGGCTGATGGGTGTCAGCTGCCTGGCCAGCCTGAAACACACTGGGTTCCCATTTTAGTGACAGTGATTCCTGAATTTCGTATGAAAAACATCCCCATCGGCGCTGCCGCCCTCGCCCTGATGAAAGGGAAATAGATCCATGACTATTTTGTCAGTAAATGTTTTTCCTGGCGACGGGACCTGCTGGCTCTTCAAAAGCAAGTGAAAATCTGGTTCCATCCAGCTGTTCCCATGTGCTGGGAGCGGGGCTGAGGTGGGAAAGCAGGGCTGGCTGGGAGCAGATGGCCAGGGAATGACAGGCTGCGGAGCAAAACTCAGCAGTCACTGCTCAGGACCTTTCCTGTTCCCAGATGTCCCTTCCGGGCACAAACTGAAGGCTCTGGGAGCAGAGTCGCAGCAGGGAGGAGCCCCCCATGGCCCCTGCCTGGGCAGGAAGGGTCCAGGCTGGCATTCCTGGGAAAAGGCTCTTGGGGGGCCCATTATGGACACCCCACTCCAGCCAAGCTCCAGGATCAGTGCTGAACAACTGGGGGGATGCTGCCCTTCCCAGTCTCAGTGGGAAATAAATCTGCTGGTGATGGAGCCTTACCTGAGCTCATTCCTGCTGCCTGCCCTGGAGAGGGACTTTGGGCAGTGACAGGACACAGGGAATGGCTTCCCACTGCCAGAGGGCAAGGTTAGATGGAATGCTGCAAAGAATTGCCCAGAGAAGCTGTGGCTGCCCCTGGATCCCTGGAAGTGTCCAAGGTCAGGCTGGACAGGGCTTGGAGCAGTCTGGGACAGTGGAAGGTGTCCCTGCCCATGGCAGGGGTGGAATGGGATGATCTTTAAGGTCACTTCCAACCCAAACCATTCCATGACTTTAAGGTTTTTCCCTTCCTGGATGAGCCTTCTCCCATTACTCACCCGGAGACTCGGCTGTAGGGAAATGAAGAGATTTCTCCGAGGGAGCCAAAGGCTGCTTTGCCCAGGAAGCCATGGGAAGCCAATGGCAGGGTAGGAGTCAAGATCCAGTGAGCCTTGACTGCAGGAGCATCCTGGATGCCTGTGACACTCCTGAATATTCATGGAAAATCAGTGTTAACAGCTCAGCAGGGAGCACGACCCAGCGCTGCCCAGACACTTTGCATCCTGGCCCGGGAATCCGCATGGGGCTGCTCGGAGCGAGCCAGGAAGAAAATGAACTGAAACCTCAGCCGCCAAACCTGACAGTGGCCTAATTCGGGAAGGCAACTTGCCCCAGGCCCTGCCTGCGGGGCTGCGAGAGCAAACGGCTCTAAACGCTCCCCAAAACCCTCCAGCCCGCGCCTGCGCCCCTGGAGACTCAGCCCCGGGAGCGGCTCCGGTGCTCCACAGCTGCGAATGTGCCGGACGGTGGGAGCATCGCAGGGAGCTGTCACTGCCAGCAGGGCATCACTCCCAGCTAATTGCTCGGGATGACTCTGCAGGGCCGCGGTTGGCGCTGGAGAAACCGATCCATCAGCCCTTCCCTCGGGAACGCCGCGGCGGAGCTGATCTGCATCCCCTGGGACAGTCCTGGAGCAGGTGAGGAGCCCGACTTCCCTGTTCCTTCCGCACTTGGCTGATTTGGCTGGGGCTCTGCAGCCCCTGGGTGTGATCTGCCAGCTCTCCTGCCATCCATCCACACATTCCGTGTCCTCCCTGTGCCTCTTAACCTTGTGCAGATTTTAAACGATGCCGTTTCCTTTGGCTTGCACAGCACTTTATTTGTTCTTTATAGCCCCAGCTCACACAGGGGGGATGTTGCTCCAAGAAAAATCCTTGCTGCAGGGAGCAGAGGATGGGCTGGCTCTCGGGGTGTGACCCTGCCTCTGACATTGGCTCTCCGCAGGCCAAGCGTCCCCTCTGCCTGTAAAACAGGGTCGGTGACATTCACCTGGCTGCTGGAGGAGTGGGAGGGGGCATTAACCACCTCAGATAAAATCAGGTTTTTAAACCAGCAGCCCTACAAGTGCAGGGAGAGGGGGATTATAAATCATGGAATTGTTAAGGTTGGAAAAGACCTTTAAGGTCACCAATTCCAACCAGCAGCAGCAGCAGCAGCAGCGTGTTATGAGCTCGTACTGCTCGTGTCGTGAGCACATCTGGGGTGACAATGCTCGTGTGCCTCTGGGCCACCGCTGGTGCATGATCCAGACACCAACCACAAAACCCAAGGCAGAGGGGAGGCTTCTTCACTTGCAGGGATTAAAGAACTCGGCTGAATTCAGCCCAGCCTCAGCCTGAGTCCCAGCACTGCTCCCATGCCAGCGAGGGTGAGGAGCCAACAGAATTCCCTGGCAGTTGCTCTTTTCCTTGCCAGCAAAGTTGCAAGAGGTGCTGGCTGCTGCTTTTCCATGCTCAAGAGATGAGGAAAGGTGGGTTCAGAATCTTCCCACATCTCAGGGAGCTGAGGGAATGCTGGGGCTGGAGCAGGAGGGATGGGATGCACCCACCAGTTATGAGCCCTCCCACGGGTGGGACAAGCCGTGAGCTCACACCCAACACGTGGAAAGCCTCTCACCCCTGGAACCTTGCTTGGCCACGAGGCAGCTTTTTCCTCGATTGTTAGTCATCTTTCCACAGAAATCCTTACATCCCTGCCTGCACTGTGACACATCATTAGGCTTTGGCCATTCTGTCCCGATTATTCCCCTTGTCCCTCCTCCCCCAGCCAAAACCTGGGGTGATGGATCACCTGGAGGCAGCAAACGCAGCACTCCCAGTCCCAAGGGATCTCAGACCAGATTTCGCAGCAGTGGCAGCCCCCAAAAGCAGCTCTGGAGCTGGTCCAGGCCAGCTGGGCAGTGGAGGAGGAAGAGGAGCTGATGGATCCCAAAGGCTCCCACTCAGCAACAACCACAGCGATTAACTGGGAAGTGGGATGGACTAATTGGACATTTAACCCAAAGCTGGCACTGCAGGCCTCCTGCTGGAGCTGGAGAGAGGGAAGAAAGATCCACTCCAGAGCTGCAGGATTGTCTCCTGAGCCCTGGGATGTAACCAGATACTCCCTGGTTGCATCCCTACTTCCGACAGCCAGTTCATCCCCAAGGGATGCTCAGGCTGGATGGGGGAATACAGGAGAGAGAAGCTTCATGGAAGCTGACATGGATAAAAACACTCCCCAGTCTGGTTGTGTTTGTCTTTTTTGTGAGCTTTTCTTCTGATTTTTTGTGGTTTTCTAATTCTCAGAGAAAAACAGGTTTGGAGAGGTTTCAGCCTTTCCCACAGTGCTCCAAACACAAATGTGGCAGCGTCGATTGTCTCCATGTAAACAAGCAGAGAGCCAAGGCCACCAGACTGGACTTGGATGATCCAAACTTCCCTGCAAATTGCTTCCTTTTATGCCATTACCCATTAGTCAGGGTGAGGCAATGGCTGCAAACACGAGAAATCCATGGAAGCTGCAGAGTCACGGCAGCTCTTCCAAGAGCGGGATTCCAGGATGGTTTGGGTGGGAAACAACCTTAAAGCTCAGCTCATCCCACCCCTGCCATGGGCAGGGACACCTTCCACTGTCCCACGTTTGTCCAAGCTGTGTCCAACCTTGTCTTGGACACTTCCAGGGATGGGGCAGCCACAGCAAATGCCACATGAATGGTCACATTGGCCTGACAGTCCTGGACTGGACAATTCCCAAATCCACAGGCACTGGCCCGATAACCACTCCAGCATTCCCATCACACATCAGCACTCAGGAGAGTCAGTGTTCGTGTCCTTTGCTGTCGATCAGCTCTACTAATGAATTTTTATTACAGCAAATGAGCATTTATCTCATCCCCCCACAGGGCCCTTCTTGTTGGCCACAAAACATCCTCCCCCAGACCCATTTCTGAATTCCCTGCCCCCCAGGGAATTAAAACCTTGGGAGTGAACATGAGAGCAAAACCTCTGGGCTGGGATGTCCCACACCAGCCTCCTGTGGACCCCCTGGCAGGGACATGGCACTGTTTCCTGAGGGCACAAGGGTTTGCTTCTAACCCCAAATATCCTGAGCAGCAGCATTTTTACAGACCCCAGACAGCAAAGGAAGGGTTAACCCCCCAAAAAAGAAGTGGAAATAGAGATACAGGAGGATAAAAGGGCTCTCAGGAGGGGTCAGCTTGAGAGGAAGAGAAACAGAGGAGAGAAAAGGAATTTGCTTGCCCAGAAACCCCAAAGGGCTGAAAGCATTTGTGAACCAAAGGGCCAAAAGGAGGGGGCACATCCTGACCGAGGCTGGGATGTTCCCGGGAGGGGAGGGACAGCACCGCCACACACAGACCTGGCTGAGTGCTGGGGTGGGGGACAGCTATTTCCCAGGGAAAAATCCTAAATGAGGAGGAAGAGGAGGATTGTAGCCACATGGAAAGGGCAGGGCAGGAGGCTCTAGCAACACCTGAGCAGCAGCAGCAGCAGCAGCAGTTTCCCCTTGGCCTGGGATTGTCAGGTAGAATATTGTCTCAGAACTGAACCTGGGGGCATTCGATGCTCCCAGCTCCTGCCTTTCCCTCTCCACTGAAGGCTGGCTCCTGAGCTGGTTGCTATGGGGAGGAACAGAGCGGTGCCCTCGTGGGTGGGGGCGAGATGGAGGAGATGGAGGAGACAGAGGAGACGTGCCGTGCTCAGGGACCACTCCTCACGGCAATGCTAAATTTGGCCTGATGAGTTGGGAACAGATGAGACTCCGGGGACACAGAGCCCAGCATTCAAGGTGATGCCTCTACCCTTGAACACAACAGCGGCTGGAAATATCCTGCTGGATGAGGGAGCAGATCCCACCCCATTGTTTGGGGCACGGGTGAGAAACAGGGAGAAAAAACTGGGAGCAGAACTGCAGGGAGAGGCTGTGATGGATGCAGCACCTCAGTCCAAGCCCAGCTGAGCTCCGTGGGCATGGGCCATGGGCTATTCTGGCACATCTCCCTCCTCTTGGCTCCTCTGAAACACATGAAACACTCGGCAGAGCCCCGGAGCCGTGCGCCTCCACGCCAGGCAGCCGCTCCAGCCGCCGGGAAGCGATCCCTTCCCTGGCACCGCCGCCGCTGAAATATGGATCGAGGAGAGGAACGGCTCCAAAATGAAAGACAGAGAGACAACTTTGTTGTCCCGGCCAAATTCGAGCCTGCCAAATCCCACTTCTCTAAAATGCTGCCTGCATTTTCAATAAATAAGGAGAAATCAAAACAAACCCCCGTCCCCCCTGCTCCGGCGCGGGCTGATTCCCAGACACCTGCCACATCCAGTGCTGGCATTGTCGGGAGAATGGATCTGCCCGTATCGCTTGCACATTTGTCTGTAAAGCTCATTAAGATCGGGCGAGATGAAAGGCAGCGCCGCAATGTAAGATCATTATCGTTATCAAAAGGAACACAGCAAACTGCTGCTCGAGAGGCAGATCTGTTTCCGTGTAAGAGCTGTTCAAAGTTCGCCCCGACGCTCCCTAATAAGGTGCCTGTTCTAGGAATCAGCTTCAAGAGCTTCCCTCGCGCTGGGGAAAGCTTCCAAGGACCCCTTTGCCTCCCGCGTCTGTCGAGCGAATTTTCCAGGGCGTTTCTGACATAGTGGAGGTGGTTTGGGTACAGGGAAGGGGATTCTGCGTCCCAGAGCTCCCAGCTCATGGGATGCTGGTCACACACGGCGAGCACAAGGATGGGATGGACATCCTGTGATCTGACTATGGACATGTGTGATGTGACCGTGGAATTGTGTGATGTGGCCATAGACATGGGATGGGACATGGACTTGTTTGATGTGACCATGGACATGTGTGATGTCACCATGGAATTGTGTGATATGGAATTGTGTGATGTGACCATAGACGTGGGATGGGACATGGACTTGTGATGTGACCATGGCCATGGGATGGGACATGGACTTGTGATGTGACCATGGACACGTGTGATGTCACCACAGAATTGTGTGATATGGAATTGTGTGATGGAACGGTGTGATGTCACCATGGACATGTTTGATGTGACCATGGGCATCTGTGATGTGACCATGGGCAAGTATGACATCGCCATGGACATATGTGATGTGACTACGGAATTGTGTGATGTCATCATGGAATTGTGTGATGTAGTCATGGATATGCATGATGTGACATGGACATGTGTGATGTGACCATGGATATGTGTGACATCACCATGGATGTGTGTGATGTGACCATGGAATTGTGTTATGTCACCATGGACACGTTTGATGTGGCTGTGTACATCTGTGATGTGACTATGGATGTGTGTGGTGTCACCATGGACATGTGTGATGTCATCATGGAGTTGTGTGATATGGAATTGTGTGATGTCACCATGGATGTGTGTGATGTCACCACGGACGTGTGTGATGTCACCATGGACTTGTGTGATGTCACCATGGACATCTCCCAGCTCATTCCCAGCTGCCTCCCCTCCCTCCCTTCTCCCCTGTGGAATGAGCATTGGCAGGAGTTCCCACACGTGGGATGGAGCCCAGTGCTCAGCCCAGTCCCCACTGGGCAGCACCAGCTGCCTTCCAGAGAATTCCAGGTTGGGTTTCAATACATGAATCCAATCCAGAGGGGTCTCCCCAGCTGGAATTCCCCATGGAATAGCCCTGGTGGGCACCACAGAGCAGAGCAGGGAACCCCCACAGCCATCACCAGGCAACGCCACCAAGTCCCACCTCCCACCAGTGCCTCCCAGTCACGCTGCCAGAGACCTTCATGTGTGGAGTCCTGCCTGCCACAGATGCTCCAGGAGCTTCCAAGGAGGGCTTCCCATGGGATCACAGCCCCCCACACAGAGCCTGAAAGAGGAACTGGCTGGCTGGTTAAAACAGCCTTGGGTTCCCATGCCAGGAGGTTGCCGGAGCCAGGCCTCAGGCTCGGACCTGACTGATGGGAATTTGGATGCAGTGAATCCTCTCCTGCCTGGAGGAAGCAGAAGAGTTAAACTCGCTCGAGGCACCATATTTTTTCCGAGAAGAATCCGTTCTTCCCACACAGGGTCAGTTCTTTTTTGAAACCAGCCTCCCTTTTATCCCCAAGAAAATCTGCTCATAATTATAAAGCAGGGAAGGAGAGGTTTCTGGAAATATTCATTTGCAGCTGAGCCATTTTCACCCTGGCACAGGCGGAGCGAGCCTTCCTCGCTCCCATCTGTCGCGTTCGCGGCGCCGCCACCGATGCCAGCCAGGCTCTGCCACCCAGCGTGGCACACTCGGCAGGGACAACGTGACACCGAGCTGGGAGGGGGCCGGGGGGCCGCTGAGAAAGCGGGAAGGACTTGGAGCGCGCGTCCTGCCCAAGATGTTCTCCTTACACATGAACAGCTTGGCAGCACGAGGGGCTGGGGGGGGGAAGAGGAGGAGGAGGAGAAGGAGGAGGAGGAGCAGTTCAGGCGTTGTCTGGGTGCTGTTCAGGAAGAGATGAATGGAAAAGCTCACAGAGCCGAGTTTGATGGAGTCCACAGGGTCCAGACTGTCTCCACCAGCATCGTGCTTTGAACCAGAGCACCAGGGGCCACTCAGCCCAAACCAGGCATCCCACACTCCCTCTGTCCTCTCAGCACCTCCCCCTGCCTCCAGGTGATGGGATCCGTGCTCCTTCCTCAGGGAAACTGCTCTGGCTTCTCCCATCCCTCTTCCATAGCCTCATCTCATTTCCACAGCCACAAATAAATCAATCTGCTGCTGGTGCCTCCACCTTCAAATATTTATAGAGTGTTATTACACTTTTCACTCCCTGCCTGCACACACGCGCCCTTTCCTTTAAACATCTCCCCACCCAGCTCTGGATATTTAGTTCTTTTAATCCCTCCCCATAAATCTCCCCTGATCCACTCCCGGCGCTGTATCCATTCATTTCTCTGGATGAGAGGCACCGTGATGGATTGGCACAGCAGAGCTGTCCAGGAAGGAGCTGTTGTCACCTCCCTCCATGGCACAGTGCCTGGGGACCACAGCTCAGAGGGTGTTGAACACCTCCAAGCATCTCCTGGGCACCTCCTGTAATTCCTGGCTCCATCCAGACTTCAGCTTTCTGCCCTCATTGGATTTTGCATTTTCTTCTTTCTCCTTTTTTTTTTTGCCTCCCTTCTCCCAACTGCAAATGACAAAATTGCCAGCAGCTCCCAGACAAGCTGCAAACCCAGGAATCAGCTATTTCTGGAGACGGAATTTTAACTTCCTTTCTTGATTTGCAAATTGCTGGGGAGCAGCTTGCGAGGCAAGGAAACCAGGACTCAGGGAAGGCTGCAAGTTCACACACCACGTGGGATCCTTCAGTGGGGCGAGTTCTGAGCCCCCAGGAGCAGCAGCCGCATTCCCTGGGCTCAGCATCCTCATTTAGGAATCACGGAATGGTTTGGGTTGGAAGAGATCATAAAGCCCATCTCAGTCCCCTCGCTGCCACAGGACACCTTCCACTATCCCAGGTTGCTCCAAGCCCTGTCCAGCCTGGTCTTGGACGCTTCCAGGGATGGTGCTCTTGCCCTGCAGCACCCCCATGGCATCAGTCCCCACCCTCTCCAAGCTGGAATGGGGATGGGATGTGCAGGGAAGGGATGTGCTCAGCCCACAACCAGCACTGCTCAGGGAAAGTTGAGGAATGGAAAAATAAAGTTTATCTTTAACAGGGAAGCAAAGAGGCAAATGGGATTGCTCTTGCCAGGTAGGTCCCAAGCAGAGCTGCAAAATCTCCTGGAGTTTATAATTTGCTGGAATGAAGCTGCTTCAGGCCATAAACCCTCGGTGTCTGTGGCTGATGGAGCTGGTGACACAGAGCCTGGGATTACAGCCTGCCATGGAGCCCTAGCCCTGCCAGGATAACCCCCCAGATAAGCACAGAAATGCCCAATTAAACAGCCTGTGTGAAGCCATGGGAAGGGCTGAGGGGTTTTTGGGAGCTCAGGGTGGTTTTCCAGCCCAGGGATCAGACGAAGGCTCTCAGCCCCACAAAAAGCCTCGTGCTCTGTGGGGACACAGAGCAGGCAGGGCTGGAGGCAGGGTCCTGTCACTGCTCAGTGAGGCACAACAGGCTCACGAGAGTCAGCAAGGGGGCTGGATAGGAGTTCCACTGGGAATTACAGGGGCAAAGCACCTGGATCACCCCCAAGGCTGCAGTGGAACACCCCTTCCTCCACAGTTTCACCAGTTTTGGTTCCGTTCAAAACCCCCCAGTGCAGGAGCCATCCCACACCATCCCAGCCCTCCTCTTCCCTGAACTCCCAGCCCTCACTTCCACAGGCAGCCTTCATCCCAAGCACAGGAGTGTCCTTGTCCCCCAAAAGACACAAAGGAAGGGCCAACCCTGGATCACTGGGAGTGATGGGCTGTGTGGGGCTGAGTTCCTGGCCAGGGTTGAACCTCAAACCAAACCTTTATCTCCTTCATTTCTGAACCCCATTTGATCCCCATCCAGCTCCATTTCCCACCCATCAGGTGTTGCTTTTTGTGGCCAAGCAAACCCAGCTGTGCTGGAAGCCCTCATGCCATTAATCCAACCTCAGTCCCCTCACAGATGTTTCTGTGACCCTCTGGGGTTGGGCAGAGCCTCTGGCAGAGGAATTGTGTTCACCTGCAGGGGTTGCTTGTGCTGGAGAACAAACACCACATTCCTGCTGCCATGGTGAGCTGGGCTGGTGTCCCCAAACAAAGGATGGTACCTCTCTGTCAGGACAGGAGCTGCTCCTGGTCCCCGATCCTCAGGAGGTGTAATTATCCCTTGGCCCTGGCACAAATGGCTCATTTGACTTTGAACTCCGAGTGCTGACGCACTGGCTGGGCTTGGAATTGGGGCTTAAATCAAGGAGCTTCCCTCCAGGGAGCAGGGGGAGAAGGAGACAATTAGATTTGAGCCCTGAAGTTTTACAAGTCTAATAAATTTCCTGGTAGCCTGCGGCTGCCGGGGAGAGCCGGGACGGGGCCCTTGATGAAGGAAAGCCGGAATTTCTCCAGGCAGGAAGCACCACACAGCTCTGTCTGTCAGGGGGGTGACTTGTCTGACCCCCCAGTGCCAGCCCTGGCTGGGGCTGAGCTGGGCATGGAGACAGCGTGTCCCTCAGGAGTGACAGTCCTGCGTCCCTCTCTGCCCATTCCCGGTGGCCTCGGGCTGCTCCATGGCAGAGGAGAAGGGGAAGGTCAGAGCCGGCAGAGTGGAGGGAAGCAGCTGCTGGACACAGTGGGAAAAAAGCAGCTTCCTAATTGTGCTTCAGTGCTGGAGAAGGGTCATGGCAGGGAGGTGACGAGGTGTTGGCACCAGCACAGGGAACACCTGGCAGGGACAGGGCAGGGCAGCCTGGGAGGGGAAGCAGCATCGCCCCCAAGCTCCTACAGCCTTTGGAAGCCCAGCCCGGCCCGCGGCTGCTCGTTATCCTGCCAGAGCTGCCCTTCTTCCAGCCAGCACCTGACACTTCTCCTCAGCAATGCTAATGGAGGAGGATGGAGAGGGAAGCTCCTTTCTCCAGGAAATGCAGCTTCCCGGAGCCCCTGCAGCAAAGGCTGTGCTGCCACCACCCAGGCTGCTCCCACCTGGGCTGGTTTCTGTCTCCTCCCACGGGCAGGTGAGAGGGAGCAGCTGGATGAGCTGCTGCTCTGGGCTGATCCCGAGGGGAGCACGTACCTGGCACAGCCACCTGCCAGCGCCTGCCTGGACTCTGCAGGGGCTGCGAGGCAGCCACCCCCCAGTCTGTGCCTCGGAATCACGGAATGGTTTGGGTTGGAAGGTTAAAGCCCATCCAGTGCCACCCCCCGCAGGGGCAGGGACACTTTCCATATCCCAGGTTGCTCCAACCTGGCCTTGGACACTTCCAGGGATCCAGGGGCAGCCACAGCTGCTCTGGGCACTCTGTGCCAGGGCCTCACCACCCTCACAGGGAGGAATTTCCTCCTAATATCCCATCTAAGCCTGCCCTCTGGCAGTGGGGAGCCATTCCCCAGCTGGGATAGCACAGGAGGGACCGAGGCAGAGACACAGCGCAGCGAGGAGGGATCTGGGTTAAAATGAAGAGCCTGTGTCTCCCTGGGAATTCTCCTCCTGTGCTGCCTCACCGCAGAAGTGGTGTCCCCTGTCCCTGCCCTGGCACTGCCAGGTGCAGCTGTCCCACTGCCAGGATGTCTATGGAGAGGAGCAGAAGGGCCACTCCCAGCTGATCCCTTTCTCCATGCTCTGGAGGATCCCCCCGCTGCTGCTCAAAGGGAAGCAGCTCCTCTGCTCCATCTCTGCTCCTGCGGCCGCCTCTGGTGTTTGTTTAACATCCTTTTACTGTAAATTACATATTCCTCTGACACGATGTAAAATATGTTTTATGCTCTCATTTTCCCCTTGTCTTCCCACTAAACCTTTTCCAATTTGTGCTGGATACACTGTGCTGGGATTAGCTGAGCTGTGTTTAAGCAGCCAGTCAAGCCTCAAGCATCGCTCATAAAACCTGGAGGTCTCTGCGAGTCCCTCGCACTTGTCACCAGTGACCATAAATCCCCATTTCCTGGGGACCTGTCTCTCCCTCCCCTTTTCTTTCCTCTCTCCCACTCCAGGAAGGTGAGGGATGTAGAGTGTGGTGTGGCCGGAGCTCGGCAGCTCACGGAGCGGGACCGGGACCTTGCTCCAGCAAGGACTCGTCCCCAGCTCACCGGGAAGGGGTTCAGGGCTCGGGCCTCATCCCCCACATGGCTTTTCAGGCTGGCAGCCCAAGTGGGGCTGGATTTGGGGGTGTCTCAAGGCATCAATGAGGAGCTGAAACCTCTTCCACCACATCCCGCCAGGATGGGAGCTGTGAGATTCCAAGGGAGATGCAGTGGTGCAACACTGAGGTCTTTCATCCCCAGTTTGGGGACAAAGTTTGGGGGAGACCTGGCCCAGCCTGGAAGCACCCGCACATTGCAGAGGGCAGCAGGGGGCTGTGGCATGAGCACTGTCCTCGCTGTCCCCTGTGCCACGTGCCAGCGGCACCGTGCAGGACACCGGGCACAGGCCAGTCATGGTGGCAATGGGGAGGAGACTGCTGAGCTGGGGACTTTCCCTCCTTTAAAGCAAGTATTTCCTGGCAGGGCCTTTGCAAACCCCTCATCCCAGGCTGAATTCCTGCGATTATCTCCAAACAGAGATTTCACTCTGGATGAATTCACAGCACCCGCTCCGGGGCTGGGCTGAGGCTGCCTTTCCCCACTTGTGTTTTGTCTTGGGTTTTTGGATGGACACAAAAGTGTTGGAGCATTGACAGGGAACAGCATATCCTGAACAAGCAGAGCCTGGGCCGGGTCCAAATGCTCCGGCCAGGATGAGGGGGAACAGACACGGCCCCTCACACAAGAGGGTCCCTTTTCCTGGGTATGGCCGAGGAAGGACAGCCTGGAGCTGAAGGGACACCAGCAGGGCTGTCAGCAGGTCCTGCCTTCCTGGAGATGGGCTTTAAGATCTTTCCAACCCAAACCATTCTGGAATTCTGTGTTGATCTTCCACAAGAAATCCACTGAAGCCATAAGGACTTAGGGGAGTCCTGCACAGGAGGAGATATCTCTATATATGGAGATATTTATAGGGATTTAGATATTTATTTGTATAAATGGGAAACGAGACCCCTCGTTTTCACCTGGAGCGGGGTTGGATCCTGCTGCAGTGTAAAAAATCAGGGAAAAGGGCTGGCACCATCCATAGGAGCAGGATTGGGCCAGAAGGCTCCGGGCTTTGCTCCTTCCAGGCGGGTTTGGGATTTTCTCCTCCTTTTCTTCCCAAAGGTGGGTGCAGGTGGGAAAGGAGCAGGTTATGTGAATGCTGCCGGGCAGCTTTACCTGGCATTGCCCCAGCAGCGCGGAGCGCGGGGTGTGGGCAGTGGGGTGCGGGCAGTGGGATGTGGGCAGTGGGGTGTGGACAGTGGGATGTGGGCAGTGGGGTGCGGGCAGTGAGATGTGGCCAGTGGGGTGCAGGCAGAGGGGTGTGGGCAGAGGGGTGCGGGCAGTGGGGTGCGGGCAGTGG
>VZRS01004100.1:0-26574 GCA_013398055.1 Ifrita kowaldi
AGCGCCCCGCGGTACCGAGGGCCGCCGGTGCCACCTCGCGGCGGCGGGAGCGGCGGCACGGGCCGGTGCTCCACTCGGGAATGCCGAGCGGAAAACGGTGCTCCGCCTCCACGTGCTGCCATCCTACCCGGCCGAACGCCTTTTCTCCACTAGCTGCGCCCACTGCTCTCTAGGCACGTAGATGATGCCCCACCCTGGAAGTGTTCAAGGCCAGGTTGGATGGGGCTCTGAGCTCTATTGGAAAGGTGTCCCTGTCCATGGCAGGCGGGTTGGATTAGGTGGTCTTTAAGGTCCTTCCAAACCCAAATCATTCTATGATTCTATGATTTGAAGCTCTTAGCTGTGTTTATTTTTATGCTAATTGCTGCTGTTTGCCCCGTTAAGGAACCTAGAGGGTCAATCGAGCAGTATTCCACTACTGGATGCTGCACATAAGGGCACAAAGCTAGCCAGCCTATGTCTCTCCCAGTCTGAAATCATCTGCCAGCCAGGCTGAAAATGGCCACACAAACAGACGTGGTGATGTGGCTTTAGGCAAAGCAGCTTTAGGATCCTAAGTGGTGTGATATGGAGCCATAGAACACACTGTGGGCTGTCCATTCTGCATTTACTCAACACTTTTGAGAGGTTGCTAGGCTTCCTCCTGCTCTGGGATTAAACAAAGAAAGAAGAAGAGCAACAAAAAAAAAAGAGTGAAGAAGTATTATTATTGTGTAGAGGAGAGACTGTAGCAAAGACCTATTAGAGTTTGCCCAGAATCACGAGGGAGATCTGTTCTAACAGCAGGAATTGAACAACTGTGTATCAGTTGAATTTAGTGCAGTAAACACAGCAGTGTTTGTCCTTTACTGACGTAAGTCCTTTGGACTTGAGTCTGCTCTGGGTTAGAAAAGCGGAGTTAAGAACAGGACTTGCTCAACAGCCACTTATTACAGCCATTCTTCACTTCCCTGAGAGTTACCACCATTCAGCCTTTCAGGGATATTCTTAAAGAGGCGACTGAAGAGCAAACATATCATCACCTGTGCTGTTGTATGACTAACCTTCAGCACAAAAGAGGTGAACAAGTGTTTGATTGGCCATACATGACAAAATACTTCAGGGTCACTGACTGCTAGCTTTTCTTTGGGAAGAGAAGGACTGTAGGAACAAATGTGTCAAGAGAGAAATTCTGTTCTTGCTGCACCTGTCTGAAAAGTCTTTTGTATGTGATTAACCATTTCCAAATAGTATAAGGCATGGACACCCTTAGTTTGCAACAAGTATCCTGCTTAGTTTTGGTAAAATTGCCTTCTGAGTTCCTACTCTTTGAATTTAAAACTTATATTAACACCAAAGTCACATCCAGATGGATTCAAGCCTTGACACTGCTGGAAGTCCAGAGTCAAGGAAGAATGTTACTTTTCAATTAATCATGAGATTTGCACGCAAAACTTTAAATCCAGACTGTGTTTTTTAGAATAACAAAGCTAAAGAAAATAAATTACTGTGTGGACTGTTTTACTGAAGAGCATGTGGGAAGTAATCTGTTAGTGTCAAGACAAAATTAGACAAGATTTTTTAACACTGAGTAAATTGGGATATATTAAGTACTTTGAATAAAGTTAAGATGACAGCAAAAGCCATAATAATTTTACTGTCAGTTAAAGGTGCAATTGCCAGAAAATTGAAACACGTAGGGAAATTCTCTGCAGTGCTTGAAGAATCAATGCTGGCCATATGTGGCAGTACAAAGCTGCTGTGGAGCAGATAGAACTGACTGATCTTTTCAGTGCAGGCTCTGATGCGTGAAAGTCATTCCGAAGTTTAATTGAAGTTGGGAGAAGCAGTTTTTGACAGAAGATATTTGTTTTAACTGTTTTGTGGGAAATGAATGAAATCTTTCGTTTTCAGCATGCAAAACACTCAGACATTTATAGATAAAGGTTGTCTATTAAAATTATCACCTTCTTAAATTTTGGGGAAAGCAACTATTCAACCAAGGTAATATTTCAAGCTGTAAATATTTCCTTTTTTTTTAACTCAGGAAGCAAGCAACGAGTTCTCTTATAAATATAATTGAGGAAGGAAATTCTAACATGACCTCTGTCATCATGTCTTTCAAAAAAAGTGCTTAAAATCGACTTGAATATGAGTGCACTATGGCTGGTGTTCAAATCACTTATTGCAAGCTCAATGCTGCTTTGCTGCTGCCTCATTCTGTGCACTCAGAGTACAAGTCCTTCTGGTCAGGGGTCTCCCTTGGTGATGCATGTGGATAATCTTCCTGGCTGGACACATAAACAGAGTTTGCAGCTGCTGCAGTAGCACTCGTAGTAAAGCATTTCTGTTGTGACCTCCTAAAGTCCCTTTGCAATGCCACCTGTGCCATTCATTAATTTTAAAGTGTAGTCTTGGTCCCACCAAACTTCTATGGAACTGCACAATGGGAAGGTATGTTTTCCAGAAACTGAAATCCTGACTGGGATTCAGAGACTGAATTTTGTTTGTCTGGCAGAAAGAAATCATCAAGGACGCCAATTTCCTCCTCCATAAACAGGGACAATGCTATTGATCCTGGGTGGTATCTGCTCTGAGATCTGCAGTTGCAAAGTGTTGAGCATATATCATCATGGTATCATTTTTAAGGAACCAGACCTTACCAGGGCTGTTTTCATACTCTCATTCATCATTCTCAAGACAACCGCTTTGCACTCCCAGTCTATGCACCAGCACAGATTTGTTTTGCTCTGCTCTATAATTGATATATACTGCTGAACCTGAAGGTGGGGATATATACATAAAGTTAATAATAAGCTTATGAAAGGAATATAATTCTAGGACACACAGTTATGTAGAGATCCTTTACAATTTTTTCAGTGTAGGGATCAATTCTTGTTATAAAGGTATATCTTTGCCTTTGCATATGTTTGTTCTGTAGACTATTACAGAGAAAAAAATTAAGCTAACCATTTCAGAGTACATAAGTGACTGGTTTACAATGATGAATTACTATTTCGTTCTATTATAAATTAAACTTTTCCCTAATATTAACTTAAAGTTTATGAATTCTGTGATATTGTGATATCTTTGACAGCAATAAAAGGGGAAAACACCTAAATTTGAGACAGCTTTAAAGAATACAGATATTTAAAAACCATAGTGTTGCAATGTACAATCTGGGCTCTACTGAAACCTGCCTTTTATCAGGAAATACAGCTGTTAGCAAAATGTCACCTTATCTATTCAGTGATTGTAGAAATGGAAAAATAATTTATGTATTAATTTTAAGGGTTATCTGAGGATTCAAATAAAATAATCAGTGAGCAAAAAATAGTGACAAGATAACAATCACAGCCTTATCCTGTTTTTAACTGCTGAATGACACTGAACAGGCTCTTAATAGCACTTATGCGCTTGGAGCTATATGGTGCATTCAAGGAAGAGGATCAGGACAAATTCAAATTCAAGAAAAGAGTACACATGTGCTTGTTTAGCGAAATATTAAATGCTAAAGAAATTATTTATATAAACAGGTTTGTATTTTTCAAAATATAGATGAATTTATAGAAATACATACACAGAACATCATCAGAATACCCAATATAACTTTCATGCCATAAGGAAAAATTAAGGGCGGGTAATGCTGTTTTCAGTTCTTACACCTTGGATTTCCCTGAAGAGTTTTGTTATCTACGTTGTACAGGTCAGTCTTGCCTATTGGTATTTTAGGATCTGGTGGTTCCTCATGATTTGAGGACCTGCAGGCCCAGTTATTCTTATAATTCCTCCTGCTGCCAGTAATTGCTATTTCAACTACAGCTCTGAATTTCCGCAGTAATTAACTCATAACAGCAAACACGAGAAGCCATTGAACCTCCATTTTACTGTTACAAATATCCTTTACTTTTTGGCTGCAAAGGCTTTCACAAATACAATTCCCTGTCATGGTACATTTTCTGTTTCATTAAATCTCCTTGCAGCCATTTGCCTTACCTTTGCTGTTAGCTTTGTGTTGATACCAACCAGGCTGTTTCTAAGCTTTGTATTGAATATTTTAAAAGTTAAACAGTTTAAAGTTAGCAGTTTCAAAGTTGCTACTCCAGTTTTACTAGTTCTATCATCCTCTGACATTGTCCTCAGAGGAACCAAGAGCAATTTATGACACAACATGGAAGTGCCTGCTCAGATTTAAGGTGCCTGCTTTTCTTAGCTGATTTCTGCTGCTAATCCGTAAATTTGCCCTGTTGATCATGTTTTATCTGTCAGCCCCACAGAAATGTCTTGGATCACCTAGGAACACTTAAGTGGTCTTCGGTCCTAACCATTTGGAAAATGAAGTCACCACTGAGACACCTGCCTCCCACATCCTCACTTGTCAGCAGCTAACTGTTGAGGTGTCTGTACCACAGGCTTCTGCCTTGTCATAAAAGGCGGCATAAGGTCACATTGTGAGCAATAGAAAATAGCAGAACTCACTGTGTGATTCTGTCCTCTGACTGTCACTCAAAAAACCCTGTGGGTGCCCCATATATGTCCCACAGCTCCTGTGCTGAATCTGCCAGGTAGGCATATTAAGGTATTCTATCTTGTTAGGTGTTTCAGGGGATGTTAGGTCCCTCTTCTTGGGCAACTGAATCACGTTACTAATGTCAGACAGATCTTGCATTTCCTTGCACTTGCAGATGCACCTTTCCAAGACATATTGATTTTCTCACCTAGCTCTGAGTATTCAGAGTACAAATAGTCTTTCCATGATGTAATCTGACCTTTACCTATGTTCCACATGACCAAGTTTTTTTTTCACATACTTAACTATACCTTCAGCTGTCACAGATAGCTGTGCAGGTTTTAAACCTGTAATTAGAAAGAAACATTCCTGATGTTTAAAGTAATAGTTCAGTCACAGTGTGTAGCAACTCTTGAGCAAATCCCACCAGGAAGCATTCTCTAAAGTAGCTGTTAGTGTTGCAAACACCTCTGTGTTGAATACAGAGCCTTCTCGTTCTATAAAACACATGTACTATACTCCTTCATGGATAATTTCTGTCCTTCTCTGCAGCCTTTTGGAAAATGGGTTTGCATCTTGCAGATCTGACAGTCCTATGAGATGCTGGGACATTGCCACAGTCTGCCAGTTTCCCCTGCAGGCCACGGGCTCTTTCTCACCTCTCGCCTATTGTCAGACTCTTGGAGTTTTACTTTTGTTTTGCCTTCGATACTTCCGTGGACCCCTGTTTTCAAAAATTCAGCCACAACTTTTCTATTCTAAATACGTAGTCTTCTCTGACTACATTCTGGAAAATAACAGGATTGCTTTTCTTTTAAGATTGAGTTGGGTGTTCTGTCTCAGGTCTCCGAGCATTGTCATAATCTGTTCTCAAACTAGGGATTCCACAAAACCTTCAAAATTGCATGTCTGGCTTAGTAGCCTCAGAGGTGGTATAAATGCTTCAAAAATTTCTCCCAGTTTTTGATCTGTTATGAAACTGATATAGTTCTTTATTTTGTCTGGAAGTACAATATTATTTCAAATCTCTTTAGAACAGTTAGATAACAGTTCATTCTTCTTTCTGTAAGTGCAGTCTGCTAAACAAATGCAGCACTTCAGACACAGCAAATGGGGAAAACAGAAAACTTTTGCTCATGTTATTTTTCAGTAGTTCTGCATCCTATCTTGAAAAACCCACATTTTCTTTTTGGGTATATATCGCTTTCCTGGACAATTTCATATGCAACTACAAACTCATCTAATAGCAAAGGGATACTGCCCTATTTTGCCATCTTTTTCTTCTCTTCAAGGACCTGTCTTCATATCTTATATCTACTTCTAATCCCACTTAATGCTCAGGGTTTCTCTGTGGAGTTTATAGGCTTGAATGTATCAGAAAAGAAGTAAATGAAAAATTGTATGAAAAAGCTTGAGAGGAAGACAGAGAGAAGTGCTTATCATAAAGCTGACTTTTCAGTTTAAAAGCTGTCAAAGCAGAATATTCCAGAGTGTTGGATTTCAGCTTTAGCAGCAAAAGTCCAAATAATTTTAAAAACAACTTTTCACAGAACTAGCATATGTTTGAAGATATACACTGGGTAATTGCTTTGGGGGAGGAGCTCAAGGGAATGGGAAGGTTATTGGGTGTCTTTCTATGATGTTTTTATTTTCCTTTTATGCGTATATATATATATATATCTCCTTATTTTTGTTTGTGTGCATGAACGTGGATGGCTAAATGAGAAATCTTATAGATATGTTTGCATACAAATGCTAACATACATATACATATATATGCATATTTATGAAGAAAGTGGAGAAGAAAGTTAAATCGTCTGTGTATCTCTTCCTGACCAAAGCAGACTTCTCTGAGAAACCTTAACCTACACACAATGATATACAGAATTAAATAGCACGTCAGGAGCACACTCTGTATTTGATTTATTGCACAGCAGACAAATGCCCATGCATAAGTTTGCTAATGTAGTAAGTAAACTATATGAAAGAAGAGAACCAGAAATTAAGGAAAAAAAGGCAGCAAATATTTGTTTGGCCCAAACATCTTTATCTGGAACATTTTAGGAAGAAAAAATCTTCCACAATCATATTCCCTGCCTCAGTCTTTCCAGTTGCATAAGAACAGTTGACAGCTCTTTGTTCCTGAATTCTGCAGGAAATGTATGAATTTTTAAAACAAACCCACACCCCTTTCTTTTCATTACATCTTTCCCACTGTGTCTTTTTCTGTTTAAAAATATCACACCTTGGTGTTTTCTGTCTACATAAGCATAGAAATATATGGGATATATATATTCTTTTACAGAAAATATGACCCTTTTTTTTCCCCTAGCAATGACTGTCTGCATGCCCAAGGTGGTGACACTCACAAGAGGGATAAATATGGAACATTTGCCCTTTTAGAGCCTCCTTAGGATCTTTTTCATAAAAATGGATTATCCGTTTGCCATTTTCTTTTCTCATTATAACCTTTGTCATGTGTGTGGGCTCCCAGGGCTCTAATGTCTCTTTCTTCATGAATTAAAGGGGGAATTCTCCTTTTCTTTGACCTTTTCAGTATTCTGCACTTCAGTGGGGTGGCATTTCCACTCCTTAAAGATTACAACCTGTGCTGACTAATCAGCCAATCAAATGCCAATTATGAATGTAAAATCAATTACTGTTGCTGTTAAAGCCAAACCTCATCTGACATATTTTGGCCTTCTCTGCCATCATCCACTGAGAGGGTTAAAGCTCTAATGAGAGGGCTATATATGGAAACAGGCCAGATCCTTTGACACATACCGCAACACCTTTTACTTGACTAACACAAAGAGGAATTGAACTCCTGTAATGGGGAATTCAGGGGTTAAATTCAGTGTTGCCTTTAGTCCTGTCATTTGTGTGACTTTCAGCAAGACATTATGTGCAATTCCACACCCTCCCCAAAGAAAATGTTTTAAACCATCATGGTTGAATGAATGTCTTCCTTTTTCCTGGAAGAGGATGCTGGAGCTCAACGGTTGATCTGCACAGGGCTTGCCTATGAACCCTTTCAGATGGTTTCCCATCAGAGATCTTTGTTTACCACAGTGTTGGCTACTTTCAGAAGTGGGCACAGTGTCTGGAATTTTAAATACACTCTTGAGTCTCATATTTCCCATTAATCAACTGTTGGCATCTTCCTTCTCAACAGGCAAGAAAATTAAATCATCTTCGAGGCTTATAGGCCTTACATACAGTAAACAAGGAGATAAGGGTGTCTCACCTGGGCAGCCTTTATAAATACCTGTTATCTTTGTTGATCTGAGAGAAATTTAAGTGTGTGAAGAAGACTCTTTGAATTAGTCTTCCAGATATCCTCTATGCTTCACAATGTAATGTATCTTCTGTTTCTCTGGTTGTTGGATTGCTAGAAGTGTAGTCTAATTTTCCATCTTTCCTCTGTGGGCATCCAGGAAAGAGGAAGAGTGAATCTCACTTCTAATCGACTGCTTCTGAAGTTGGCTCCTATTGCAGGAATTATTGTGCTGCTTTAAAATCTTGTTGGAATGTAGGTGATGATGGTGAAGACATATCAGGGGAGGATGAGGATTTTGCTAACTAAATATTCCTGTCAGTTTTTTAGACTTGCTATTCCGTTGACCTGTACCAATCTTTATTTTGTACACATGATCCTCCCTTATATCTAAAATGGTTCTGGAAAGTCTTTACGGGAAGATGAAGTGTTACCTCATTGTGCTGATTTCCAGATTCCTGTGTTATAACCCCCAACAGCAGTTAGAAAACTTTTCTTTAAGTCATGGATAATAACAATTTAAAAGACATGAGCTGAACTGTTTCCTGAAAATCCCATTGGAGATCTGCAAGCAGTTGCAATCAGAATTCCTGGACATCATAGAAGGGATCTTGTGGTCAAAAGATTTGAGTTTTTCTTTCTATTGTTCTCTTTTTCCTTGCTTTACTAGGAAGAGGTAATCACACTACCATTCTTCATATGTAGCAAATACTCTCTCATAAATTGGATAGTGTTTTGAGACAAAAGGCAAGATTCATCTCAACTGTCATGAGATAGCTAGAAGTTAGGGAGTTACTTTCAGGGTGAAATTCAGATTGTTAAACCATCATCTGAATCTCAATCTGAACCACATGTCTGTTTTACATCAGAGGAATCCCACCACAGGTTTGTGGTCTAAACCTTTTATATAATTTCCCAATAAATAAATTGCTAAAATGAGACACCTAGCTTTTAGATGAGACACCTCAGTTTTACAGATCATGTATGTCTCACCCCAAAAGCCAACATGATTTTGGGATGATGTTTTCAAATATAACTTATGGCAAACATCCTGCAAAACTTACACACAATGAAAATTCCTTCAGATTGTCCAAGTGTGATCCAAAGCCCTTTACAATCAGTGGGAGAATTGTTGATCTGTTCTGGAAAGGAAGCTGTTTAAGAAGGAAACAAACTTTGCTGACAGAATCCCCCTCTCCATTAAAAAGAGAAGTCTCAAGGGAATGATCATGCAACAAGATCTATTTTTTCTGTCTCTGTAATGGAGGAGTGGCTGTCATTTACACACTGGTATATTTTAGCAACCAGAGCACATATTTTAGCTGGTTAAGCAGAACAAGCATTGCTGACGTTCAGACAACTCTCCCTTAGGGCTGTTATGGACAGTTCATCTATCTGTTGAAAAGATATTTTCCCTCCACAGCAGATTTTAGTAACCTGGAGTGAAATCTGCATTGCACAGGGGATGAGAACCCAACATTTGCATCATTCAGAGTCATTGAGGTTTCCAATGCATCTAAGTAAATTTCTTGAGAAAGGACAATTTCATACTTCAGTATGCAAGATTGTTAACATCTTATGTTTTGTTTGCATCATTTGAGTGGTCTGTAACATCATAGAGTTTTGAAATCTCATTTCTCTGTTAAAAACAAGCACATGATCTCTCCTCTCTGATGGACAGTGACAGGACCTGAGGGAATGGCCCGAAGCTGTGTCATGGGAGGTTTAGGTTGGATGTTAGAAAAAGGTTCTTTCACTCAGAGGCTGTTTGAGCACTGGAACAGGCTCCCCAGGGCAGTGGTCACAGCACCAAGGCTAGCAGAGTTCAAGAAGTGTTTGGCCAATGCTCTCAGGCCCTGGGTGTGATTATTCAGAATGGTGCTGTGTAGGGCCAGGAGTTGGACTTGATGATCCCAGATGAGATAAGCCAACATGTAGGTGAAGCAGCTGCTGTCTCTTTGCTCCCTCTCTCCACACAGTTGTCACACAGCCTTAGCTCCCAGACACAATTTTTGGAGCCCAGGAAAGTGCCAACCCTCCTGCCATGGGCCGGGCCACCTTTCACTAGACCAGGTTGATCAGAGCTCTGTCCAGCCTGGCCTTGAACCCTTCCAAGGCTGGGACATCCACTTCTCCGGACAACATGTTCCAGGGTCTCCTCACCTTCACAGAAAAGAATTTGTTCATAATATCCCATCTAAACCTACTCTCTAGTTTGAATTCAATCCCTCTTGTCATGTCACTACAGGCTCTTGTAAATAGTCCCTCTCCACCTTTCTTGTAGGGTCCCTTCAGGTACTGGAATGCTGCAGTTAGATCACCCCAAAGCCTTTTCTTTTCCAAGCTGAACAACTCCAATTGTTCCAGCCCTTCCTCATAGGAGAGGTCCTCCATCCCTCTCATCATCTCAGTGGCTTCCTCTGGACTTGCTACTACAGGTTGATGTCACTTGGGCTTAAGATGGAAGATACGATAGCTAAAAATGTATCTATGCCTAAAAATAAGATATTTTGGAGTCTAGAGTCCCTTCCTAGCCACTGGAATGAAATAAGTAACTTCAGAAAGCAAGTCTTCCCACTTTCCTTCAGTAATTTTATTAGGATGAGATTGATCATTGTCAGGGGGCACATGTTTTATCACAAGCTATACAGACACTGCTAAAATTTGATGCAGCTTGGACTTTGATAAGTAGCTAAAAGTGGCTTAGATTCAAAATATGAATTGTGTGCAAAAATTGGTTAATTAAATATTAATTATTAATATTAATAATATATTTTTCTCAAATGGAAACCTCCAGAAATATATTAAGGAATGAGTCTATTTTAAGATCTATCAGGCTGGTTTTATGATGAGAGACAAATATTTCCTCAACTAATAGTTTTTGTTCATTGTTGATGTAAGCTAAGAGAGAGGAGGAGCAGGGGAATCAATGACTGGAGTACAAGGCTGAACAGACTGTCTATAGATCTAATTTGGGTATTTCAGACCATTCTTTAAACTAGAACAAGTAATTGATCTCAGTCACTCTCATATACCTTCCAGGCAGATGTATCTTTACACCCATTCAGAACTTCTATGGGATATGGAAATCTTGTGAACATGGGAATGGGGAGAATTAGAGAAACAGTGTGCTGGTCTATATGAAAACAGAAGAAATGGTAGATGAAGTGATGAACCTCCTCATTGTGGAATAAATTCTGAAAACCTATTAATTTCACAACTATGCAAGTTATACTGCAAATGGACACAAAGACCTTCCTTCATATGATGAGGAAGAAGTTGCAGAGTGATTTTCTTTATAATTTATTGCCTGTCCTTTGTTTTGGGGCTCACTACACTTGAGATTAAAGCAAAGTAACATACAGCCATTATCCTTCACATCAGACGAATGGTTTATATGCTTCCAACATGGTGAGTATAAAATATAGAAATATCTTTTGGGGGAAGAGCAAATAACAGACCCCCCACTTCACAGTCCTTCTCATAATTTTTCCCTAGGAAAAAAGCCAGGGATTGTTCCTACAGAGAAGCTAGAAGAAACATTTCTGGCATCAAACAATTCACCTCTTATTAAACAGTATATTTTGTCAGCAATAAAATTCAATAAATAACTATAGAGCAGCCAAGTAAAAAGGCAGATAAAACCCAATAAAAAGTGCTTGAAAAAGATTTATTTCCAAGAGTATATTAACCAACCTTCCAATTCATAGTTTTCAAATAAATAAAAAAAAATAAAATTAATTTTTTTTCATTCAGATTTCTTCAGCACTTGGGAAATTACATGACATGGCAAAGCTCAATCTACACAACCTCCACTTAATCTAAGCTTACTTAATTTTATCTGAGATAACTTCATTATTCTTTAGAACCAGAAAGAAGTATCACAATCCACATGATTGACTTGTGTTGATTGTTAATGTTAAGAATTTCTGCAGATTTTTTTCCAGAATTATTAAAAGACAGATATTTTACCAAAGCAATTCTGAGAAAGGGACAAAAAAAATGTGTTTTGATCTCTGCTCCAACTTATACAGAATAATCCTTTGCTTCTACTTTGCTTCTACTATGTGATTTCTCGGACCTTTATACCTAAATTTTTCAAATCTACTCACTTCACATCTGGAAACTTCAGAGGATTAAGGTTATTTGGTTTGTATATCAGCATTTCTTATCTCTAACTTCTTTTCCACAGCATCAGATAATAAAATGTGTTTATATATTTCTTCTGGCTTGAAGCTCATTCTGTTCTTCATGGTTATCTTCTCTTGTGCACTTTCCTCTCTGCAGATCCACACTGCAGAACTCTGCCCTCAGCAACTGCTCTTTCAGAAGTAGGTACTTTTCAGTCTAATCTCTTGAATGCCAGGGAATTTTGGAAAACCCATGCAGCATGGGAAGATAGGCCAAAGTTTGAGAGCAGATCTGTTACATCCATCAACCAAATTTATATCAGATAATTAGTAAATGCTTTTACAATATGTACATCATGGTTGACCATCTTAGGCTGGTACAAAAGATATATGTAATAGCAAAAAAATGAGATAAAGCACAGAATTTTCCACAGTAATTTTTGCAGCACACATACACACATGAAGCAAAACAAAAAACAACCCCAGGCTTTATGACTAGGTAGAAATACTTTTCTTTATTCTTTTAAAAAATTCATATATCCTCCAAAGGTGCAATACCATTAGAATGCATTTCACAACCCAGCAGGTTTATGGCCTCAAAACAGTAGCTACAATTTGTGTGGAAATAGCAGTGTGTTAATGTGCTGGATAATATTCAGCATGAATAAGATTATTCAGGCTTCTGGGAGATGAAAAGCTTGACAGGCTGTGAGATATTAATAATACTGCACTTGTTTTGGTGGCTGTGCCAGATTGCAACAAACTCATTTCAAACCATCTCAGGACATAAAACAGTCTATAAATAAAGATTTAATTACCTAGTACCTGAACTGTGCATTGCCTATAAACTGTAGACTGACCAGTCTTAAAATAAAATACTTTTTAAAAAACATCTTTGTTTAAATTTTTAAAAAACTTTTTCTTCAGGAGAAAAACAGTGTAAAATATTGGTTCAACTTCCTTGTTGCTATTTTTGAAGCGAGATTCCAAGCAATGAACAGCCAGATCTGTCCAGTAATATGTGTTCCTGGTTCTGTGTTCTCCAACAAAAATTAAGAGTTCAGAGTTAGACTGGAATTTATCTGAAGATCTGGATAGATAATATTCTTGAAGAACATATGGCAAAAATATTTCATCAACAATTTTGACAAACACAGGGTAGGGTTTTAAACATGGTTGAACAGTGCTGTGGGCTTTGATTCAGTTTTAATCTATAGTTGTGTGTTTCTTTCCACAGTTTGTGTTGGCTGATATTTAGTTAAATGAATGACCATGTGTGCACTAGCTGAAAGGAGCTCCTTCTGAGGCCTCTCCAGTTACCAGTGAATTACCAATGAGTTATCAATGCATCTCAATGTGTGTGAGGTTTTCACACCAGGCTCTGACTGTGGAGCTTGGCATGGGAGAGCAGTAAACTCATATAATTCAGTTAGTTGTTTTTTTTCCCTTGCTACCTTACACAGGGGATGCTGTCCCCATGGGGGATAATATCCTGTAGCCAGGAAATTTTCTGTAAAAACGGTGCTAGCAAAGACAGCTGTAGCTGTGTTCATCTCTGTCTTCTTTCATTCATCTTTCTTTCACATGAGTTATTTGTATAAGAATAATAGATCAAATGCTTGAACCTATATTTATAAAATATCTTGGGATTCTCCAAACCATCCATTATGTCCCTTCGTCAAAGCTGATCTTGCAAAAAAAGTTTCTTCAGTGATAAATAATTCAAAAACTGTTTCTCAGATTATCAATTCCTCTTCATTTTCTCTGACAACTGTTGTTCTGCTTTTGCTAAGTGTAATGTTGTGTTTACCTTAGAGATTTAATCTGCTTCTTGATATTATCTGGATCTGAATTTCCAGACTCTGATGCTCCTGTGTAGTTTCACCTAAGTGGGCTACTCTTATCATCACACAGAAAAGCAGTACTTGAAGGGGACTCCGTGTGCACTAGAATGAGTAATTAAAGCACTGCTTTGGGTAACCCCACCCTGGCATGTTGTTACTCCATTTTATTTTCTGTCAGAAGTACAGGTAGGGCACAAGATGTACCAACATCACCTAACTCACCACTGCCTCTGCGTATCTACTGACATATGCAGCTTTAAGACTCAGTGCTGAGGACTGACGAATACCATTTCAAGGATTTTCTAACAAAAATTGTGGCTCTAGGCTCCATGAGATCCATTTTAGGAAAGTGGAATCTAAGACCCAGAGTGCTGTCTGAGGTTGTCCTTCTGTCCATCCCTGGGTTGTAGTGGACTTTATATCAGGCTTCTCCTTTTGAAGTGCCTTGCAGAAAGTGGAAATCCATTCCTTATTTCTTATGTAGTCACCTCATTGCACTAAAGAAGTAATAATCCAGGATATTAGAAAACAATCTCCAGTTTTCCGTTATATTAGATCATGTTGGCCTAAATCAAAATGTCCTTTTTTCTGTATCTCCTTATTATCTAGTGTAATTTCTGTCTCCAAATAAATCAGACTTTGTGAGAAAAATCACTGAATGTCTCTGTCTCCATTCCACAGTATTTGTAATAGAAAAGTCTTTCCTGTTTTTATCAATAGCTTCCTCCTGAGTGCCTTTGTTCCAGGGTTATAAGGTTTAATGAAAGCTAATGCTTCAGGCAGCCATTTACATCTCTCTTGAACACTACAGATTTTGGAGGCAGCCTTTTGAAAGAAGTTGCTTTGTGCTGTAGTGACTAAATGAACAAAAGGGATTTCCTTTACAGATTAACAACTACTGTACCATGGGGAAGATTACATCAGGTCTCAGCAGTTTCACAGTAGTGTACGATGCTATGGGCTTCATAGGACAACAAAATTAGATAGGGGGACTAATCCAATTTAGAATTAACTCAAGTCTGCAATATTCAGTTCCAGGTAGCCTATTGGAAAAAAAATTAAACAAAAAGCCTAAGCAAACAAAAAACCCCATGCCAAATAAAAAACAACCCCAACACCAAAAAAAACCTCAAACCCAAAGAGTAATATACTGGCTTCCTCACAACATGTACAGAATACTCTTAAAGAGGCCAATTGATGTGGAAATTTTCTCTTCAGTCCAGCATGAATCTGTTGTGGTTAGCTTTTTGCAATCCTTATATCACAACATAAAGCACATTATATCCCCCAATTTTAGGGTACTCATTTAAATTTTTTAAGATGATAATGAAGGACATCCAACTTCCTTGCAGATTTTAGGACCCAATCTTGTTGTACAGGGAGAAGTATATTTCAGAAACCCACTTTTTGATCATCTTGTGTAGCTTAGTAGGGGGGAACAGGAAGAGGGAGGACATAAGGGGGCTGAGGATCCGTTATTCATCTTTTAGTAGGCATTAACCCAGAATGTCATAATGAGAAAGGTCTTATTAATTAAACATCAGTTGAATATCTGCAGAGTTATTTGCACTGGAGGAGAAAAATCCAATTTCTTACAACAGCATGAGAAAAGCAATAGACTGTGGTGCTAATATCTGTTGATCTCTTTGTCTCATCAAGAAGACACATTCTTCAGTGAAGGATGGTAGAAATGATGTCAAGATAATAAAGGTTGCCCAGCCAGACATTGAGATGTGATTATCAATGTTAAATTGCAGAGCTATTACAAAATGGAATAGCAGAAATGAGGAAGGAGTAACCATCTGTTGATATTGTTTCTGATAGAAAACTAGAGAAGGAGGAGTTCATATGAATTGTTGGGAAAACACAGGGAGAGAGATAAATATGAATGAAACAGTTCTATGATTTGGGAGCCAGTGATTCACGCCTTCATGAGAAAAGCCTTGAACGTGGCTATGGTATGGAGAGTGGGGACAAATAGCTGGAGTATCCCAAGGTATGGCTTTCTGGGTGAGTGTAGTTATCCCTTCAAGCAGAGAGAGAAATTTTGAATTTTGTCATTTAATTGTTAAGATGCTCTGGCATCAATGTTGTTCTGTTTGACAGTTCCTGTGTGGGGTTCAGGGAACTTCGTGTGTCAGGGCCTTTTTTAGTAGAGACAAAATTGCACGAAGTTTAGCTCCCTGCACTTCATGCCATTCTTCCAAATATCTTAGCAAGATTCATACCACCCTCAGCGTATGCAAAACATGCCCCCAGTCTGCAGTTCCTGAAGCTACAACGGTTTGTCCCATTATTTCAGACTCTCTACAATATATTTAAAATTTTTAAAAATCATGCAACAAATATTAATTCTCTATTATAACAATGGGAATGTGATATGAGGTCTACAGGAGACTGAAGATTTATGGACAAAACTGACTGTTTCCCTCTTCTCTTTTACCTAAACGAAAGAGGGATTTTTTTCTCTGACTCTTCATAAATATTAGAGTCTTAGCTGGTTACTGGTACTGTCGCTACATTGTTTAAATGTAGCTGATAATCTGCATTAAAGTCAGCAACTTTAGTGTTTTGAATGTTTGACTGGGAAAGATAATTGTGGAAAATTGCATTTTAAAGAGGTTTTCTGTGACGTACAGAAGTCCATGCTGGAGCTGTTCTCTTAAAATTCAGATCTTAAAAAACAATATGTCTATCCCAAATCTGCGCAGAGAAGTTTATAAACAATAATCAGTTGAACTCGGGTATTCACTTACAGTGTTGATAGAAACACCAAGGTCAAAACTCAGTGGAAAAACAAGTAAAAAAACAACCTCAAAAAGGAGCATTCAGTTAAAATCTCTACTGCAGTTACCTCAGTAACTAATGTTGTTAGGTTCAAGCATGGCAGAGTGAATTGATTCCCTCAACACCTGATATGGTGAAAAGCCAGCTCTATAAATAACAGTAGTATGAAGGTCAACATTTATATCCAATGTTCATTCACATTTACGTCTAAGAAATAAAGAATTTATTGAAAGAGCAGTTGCATATAAATTCTTAATCTCTGACATATTGCTATTATTCCCTCTTCAAAAAACAAAAGTATAAAGCTTCCTGACTCCTGCTCTTGGTAAAAGACAGCTGGAAAGCCAAAAGTGAGGAGCCTAATGAAGAAACCACCTTTGCCATCATAATTGATTGAGATTTTTTTTTAATGTGACCTCTTGCCAACTCCATCACAGAAGTGCATCTGTCTAATAAACCTGGATATTATTAGACCAGGTTTTACTGGGCCAGGTTTTATTGCAAAGAAATTTTTTTTGTCTTTCCCAAGGTCCTTGAAAGCTTTAATACTTAGATCAGAAATGTGTCAGAATTAGTTTTTTTGAGTAGATAATTTCGGAATTTTATTCCTTTCTTCCCTTCTTCCAATCTCCATCTTTCTCTCTTATTAGAAACAAATGAATCCAGGGATTTCAAAGTCATTCTCAATGTAAACTGCACAACCAAAAATAATATGAAATGTTCTGGCATCTACAAAGTAGCTTATTTCAGTTCACAAATTTTCATCAAAATACTCTGTTCACTTCCAAATATTGTTTTGAATTGAATGCCAAACGTGTGAGTTTTGCCAATGTTGTGAATGAAAACAGAATGAGGGAAGGATGTCACAATGTTTCTCCCTCTTTTCCCCCACGGTAACTGAAAGTTCTTCATAATTTAGGAAGAAACAACAGTTTTAGTAGCTCAAACACCTTTTGCCAGTTTACTCATGATGTCATGTCAGGGAACTTCTATCTCTCTCCTTTTTCACAGAAATTGCTAAAAAGCTGCTATACGCAGAATCCTTTTAGTTTCTCAGTATCTTGAAAATAACAAGATTGGCAGACAATTGACCCCTCATAGATGAACCCAAATTTAAGCTTAAAAAGCAATTCCCTGTACTCTGACAAGCACAGTTTATCAAATCTAAGACATACAACTGGCATTTCAGCTGCCAACCTGATAGCTCTTTTCAAGATGATCTTTGTGAAATACAATGGAAAAATCCTTTAGTATGGTACAAGGTAGATCTACTATGGTTTACTCTCATTGCCTCAAACTAATTGACTTGGTATAGAAAATAAAATCCATTTTTCTGTCAATCTGCCTTGTCTCGTGAAAAGCTAAATCAGAGCATGCGGGATGGAGGCTCTTTGACAGTCCTGACAGCACAGTTTGTATTGCATTCAGTCAGTCTCTTAATAATGTCATCAAAAAACTCTAGGCCACCTAAGCTCTATCCATAGGAGGATCTAATAGACAATTTTTTCTTCAGCAGCTAAATCAACATGGGACTTCACAGCCACAAGAACCACAACCTAACAGCAGCCTGTCATGCTGTGGGAACCTTATTAAAGCTGCTGTAGCTTAAGTCCATTTTCTTGATCATAGCCTTCAAAGGAACCCCTCCTGATCAGCTGGATTATGAACACTCCTTTCACATGATAGCCTGAAAATCAAATGAAAGAACAATGTCGGTTGAAACAAGACATTCTCGTAGACTCTGATATTAAATCTACGAACATTTCTTTAAATAAGAGGCATTGGAATATTAAAAATCCCTGAGTAATTTCAGCTTTGCTTTTTCTATCATTTTTATATAGTTTTTTTTCAACTTGACATTAAGGGTCATTGTGAGTAAGAATGGCACAAAAAACAAGTTATGAAGACATATGGGTATAAATTGTCAATAGTCTTGCATTTTGGAGTCAGGTTTTGGGGTTTTTTCCCCTACAGATCTGTGAAGCCAACACATTTAGAAACACAGGCAGAGATGTGCGACCATTAAAGTCTCACCTTCAAATTCCTAAGATTACTTGAGCAGGTAGTTCTTAAATTTGTACGTCATAGACAGGAATAATGAAAAGTATTCCCTACCTACTGTTATATACAAATATCCACTTTCTTTGTGTACTAAAAGAGTAATCAAGACCACACTTAGTTCCTTTTGTACAAGTGTGCCTACATCTTCGAGAGCCCTTTGAAGTTTATTTTATTTAGTATTTATGCAAAAGAATTAATGTAAAGGCACGAATGAAAAGCCTGGGTTGCTCTGCTCGTTGGTATGTCAGGAGAGTGGCCATTGCTCTACAGCAATGTGCAGAGTCCAGCAATGAGAACAAAGACAGTGGAGCTTCTGCAAGTTTTCCTAAAAAAAACAATGTTAATCCAAGTAAAATGCCAGCTGCAACACAGTTTGAAACACAGATCTGCAAAGTCTGTTCATTTTGTGAGCTGTGCTGCTTTGCTGGTTTTTTCTGGACTGCACAGCTCAAGCTTTTCCTTCCTTTCACAATTCACTAGATTTTCTGAGCTTGGAAAATGCCACTTTTATTATCTGTATCCCTCCCATGTTTAGAAAAGGAAAGCTACTCCTCTACGTGGCCGTGAAATGAAGAATTCATTTCCTATTTTAACCTACCCTAATTATTGTTTGGTACAGACAGAAAATATTCTTCTAAAAAGGGCAAAGAGAGACACCTTCCTGAAACTGGGGTGAGAACTATACATCTCTGGGACTACTTTTGGGTTGCCCTGGACCTAGCTGCAAACACTTTGTAGCAGATCCTTCTTCTCCTCATCATTTGAACAAGATTTGGGACTGGGAATAGGTCCTAGAGCAAATGAGGCACAGCTCGGGGATCAAAGATGGGAAGCTGAGTTCAGTCTTGTAGAAATGCCCTTAACCCCACTGAGATTAGCTGACCAAACCTGCTGCAGAACGTTGGCTTCTGCTTGGCCACAGACCCTGCACACTGAATGGATGTGCAAGAGCTGAGACCCAAACCAATAAATAATACTGCGACAGGGACACAGTCGAGGAAGATGGAAAAAGTGAAGGAGAAGGAGACATATTCCAAGAAGGGTGAGAGAACCTTTTCTAAGCAGACATACCCCTATAACAAAACTTTGTTTTAAATTATTTTTTTCTGATGAGCTGTGTCACAGTCCTGGGCTCTGATGTGTCAGGTGTGTGAAAGTCTCAGTATTACATGAGACTCCCAGGATGCAGCCCATGGTATAACAAATTAGCACGGCTTCTACCAAAGTGTCAGTGATTGACAGGTGATGGGTCGGGTGGTGACAGCTCAGGGTGGCTGGAGCTGCTGCTCCACTTCCTGAACAGCTGAGCTCGGTTTTTTCCCACCTTAAAGAAGAGCGAATGTAGTCCACATTTCCCTTCCTGTTGGGTTATTGATTGCTCTCAGCACAGGGTGTGCCATGGAGGGATTCTCTCCATTTTAAGCAGAATATGGCTGGACTATTAAAACAAACATGAGAACTTTAATTTGGAAGCATCAGAGTTTAGCTAGTGGACATTGAAGGCATGTGTGGCTCTAATCAAGGGCAGGAGAGATATGAGATCTCAGCAGGTTATGATGAGGCTGGGTAAGAACAATCTCTCTCAAGGGTGAAGCTGAAGAGCATCAGGGCAGCATCCCTACTGCAAGGGGAGGCAGGGGAGCCTCATGGGAGCCCCCAAAAGGTTTGAATGGATCCTCATTGGTCTCTTCTGTGCTGTGCTACATTCAGCCAGGCATTTAGCTGTCTGTTCCTGGTACTCTGTATAGTAATGAAAGGGTGTTTGCAGACAGGGAAGAAAGGGGGAAAAAAGGGTGAGAGAAGCTGCCAGACTTTCCTGCAGAAACCCAGGATGCCATCAGCCCAGGAGAAAAATTTCAATCCTGATTTTATAGATTTATGTGAAACATCCCCTACCTTGCTGCCTTTCATCTTTGTCCATTATCTGGCCATGGTGAGAATCACTCCTTCCTGCCACTGCCTTTGGTATGCCTGCACTACTTTAGTGCTGCTGCTGGAGTATGGAGCCACCAGCTGATGCCATATTCATACTGCTCTGATGGAAAATTAAATTATCCCTCTCTCCTTCCCGCAACTTTGCTATAGGTGACACTGTTAAGAAAAAACTTGCATGGCCTTGAGCCCATCCTCCAACAGCCCCCCAAGATACAAGACAAAGAAACAGAAAAAATGTTTTTCTGTTAGGGATTATTGAATAAAGCTATTTCGAAACAAAATGTCTATAGTGCAACATGGTCTTCGAATCATTAAGGTTTTGTGGGGAGGATTTCAGCAAAAGATGTTGTTTAGAGTATGGCTGTTACAGTGGCTGTTCCAGTGAGGAATCAAAGGAGAGTATAGCAATAGCTAAGGGAGTGGCTGATGCTGGTTAAGAGCACTTTTGTATCGTAGGTGGAGTGAAGTATGGATGTTGGCCTCAGTTTCCTCATCTGTGAATTTAATACTTATTGGCTTCCTGAAGAACTGAGCAGTATCTTGAGCACATTTTTGTTATCTCCATGTAGGATCCATATGCATGCTCTTCTGTGAAGTAGAGAAAACTGTGATTGGTCTGTTTAGTAGTGCTGGAAGAGCAAACATTATTTTTCCCTTTGTTGCACTCCTGAATTCCATAAATGGGAGGAGAAAAAAAGAAAGAAAGATGAAGAAAACATAAAGAGAAGAGGTTGTTTTCGTTACTTTACAACGAGTTCAAAAGCAGAATTCAGCATTATGGCACACTGATGTGCAGTCGCCAAAAACCCATCGAATTACATCTCTTGTCACGCATAGATTCATTGAGAAATCCATCACCTTTTCCTCTTCAACAGTCATTAGGAAGGTAGCTTGGGGGTTGCTGGCACCACCTGCAAGGGTGAACGATCCCTTGTGGAAGTCAAGTGCCAAAAGGCCTTGACAGAGCAGAGGTGGTGCAGCTGCACCTTGGGGTGTGGCAGCTGGCAGGGAAAGCCTTACTGCTAACAGAGGAAGGAGATGGCCTCAGTCCCTGACTGATACATCAGGAACTATAACTCATTTCACACCCACAGTGTAAGGTCTAGATCAAGATACTGCTTCCCAGTTCCCATAGCCAAATAAATGGCCTGTGCCCCGTGCCTGTGGTTTGAACTCCAGTATGGGATCCTCTGCCAGCAGTTTGTGATGTGCTTAAATGTACCAGGCTGGGCAAAGGCAGGAGTGAGGCTTGTAGAAGCTCTCAACCATTTTTATGCTGCACTTGTTCACCCAAGACAAATGGTATTTTGTCCCTGCCTGAAAATAAAGCCTGGTGAAGAACTGATAACACAAGGAAATGTTCAGCTTGGGCTGATTTCTCTTGTATACTTTCCATTTCTTGGAAGCTGATTGAGCCATCCAAATGCAGTGCTCCTCTCAGTTTACTCATTCCAGTTCTCTCTGTGGGGAATGGAAGAAGGTTATTGCACAGATTTAATCAAATGTGCTCAGTCTTGACCAAATATTAATGGTGGAAGAGTACAAAGTCAACTAAAAGTGTTTTCTTTGACAGCTATTTACACGTAGAGAAAACACCAAAATCACTTCAAAATAGTCTCTTTCTTAAATGATACAGAGATAATTGCACCCAAGTTTCCTATATTAATAAAACCACATTATTGATGGTAGCTTCTATGATAGTATTGAATACCTCGGTACAGTTTCGATTTCTGCAGAGCGTGTGGATGGGTATGAAAAGTACTAAACATCAAAGTGCATAATGATCACACTTGATCACTATCACACTTGGTCAGTGCTGAGGAGCTGACTTAGAAGTTTACTCTCTTTTCCTTTATCCAAATTATTATTTTCTCCTCTGTGCTCAAACCACTGACAATATGGAGAACAGAAATCCTCTCTTCTTCTATTTCTTTGTCATTCTTTTTTTTCCTCTGGAGTTTTCCACTTTCTCTGTTCTATTCTGCTATTGTTTTGTGAAATGAATAGGTGTGGGAGAGGGAAGACTTATCCATCTAGTTACACATGCTGCCATCATCAGTGAATTTTCAGTAAAGTCTTTGGACTGGGCAGACATTTCCAACCTCTCTTGTCTTGTCAGAGCTTGCAGATGTCTCCGGGCAAAGTCCTTTGAGTCATCACGTCAACTGATGCACACTTCTTGGCATTCAATTATTCATTGGACAGGGAGAATGTAATTTTTTTACATGCAGTTATAGAGACAGCAGTTATGTTTGTCTGCTGTATGCAAAGAAGGTGCCTGTTTACTGCTACACCTCCAAACCTCCCGTTCCTTGTTGTGGACTATTGAGACCAAGAACAACAGGGTAAAAAAGTGTTCGTGAAAGGCTGGCGTTAGATGACAGGGGAAAGCTTTTCATGGAGAGTACAGTTACAGAATTTTTTCTAAGATCTTTCAGCATAAATAAAAGAATCCCAATCAGGTGATCTGTCTAGAATTTAAGAAAAACAACAGACTACTGAAAAGTAAAGCATCGGTTCTGAAAACAAGTGTACGATGAGGAGGGAGAAAAAAGTGTCTACCGGGTATTGAACCTGTCATTGAACCTAGCTCATCTGGATGCTCACCCTGCCCTGAGCCCTGTGCTGGGGTGTCCCTCTCTGCCACAGAAGCCAGCAGGACCTCTTGCAGGAGCAGGGCTCTCCTGGGCACAGACCTGACAGCAAATCGAAAGGAAGAACAAAATCCACGCACCTGCAAGCCAAGATCCTGACTGATGTGAAGATTACTGTGAGCATTACCCTTCCCTGTGAGTGGAAATTTACTGCATGGCTGCAGTGTGTGTATATATGCATGTTTGTGATCTATAGTGGATACTATATGTAATTTATTGCATTGTCTGTAGATACATTCACTCACACTCCCAGATTACCACACACACGGATGACATTTAAAAACCCCAGCTCACAGAGTGTTCTCTCTTTAACCCTTTTTGCATTTGCACTGTAGCCACACAGTGAGACATCCAAAGTCTCAGTATTTTTACAGAAGGATACATGAGATGGATGTTACAAATGTACACTTTATTTCCCGTGAGCAACACTTCATTATGGACAAAAATATTGCTCTCTTAATACAGGTTCTTAGAGGAAAGATCTTGTAAGGCTCAAGATCATCTGTTCTCTGCCTCTGTATGTCTAACTAGAAACACACCTGAGGAGGAAGTGAATCCATGGGATTAAATCTAATGTACCTGAATAAAAATTTTAAAAGATTGGAGAGGAATGGAATGGAATGGAATAGAATAGAATGGAATGGAATGGAATAGAATAGAATAGAATAGAATAGAATAGAATAGAATAGAATAGAATAGAATAGAAGGTTGTGGATGCTCTATATCTGTTGCAGGACAGGTGAAATTAACTAGCAAATAAAAAAGTTTACACTAAGAAAACACACAGCTGTCTGAAAAAATCATTGAATTTTTTTTAATGTTTCCTACAATTGAGAACCAGTGTGTTGGGCCTTGATAGCTTGGTATAGAGACAAACCAGATAGTGTGATCAATAATCAAAAGGTACTCTAGTGATCTTTACTACTGATCTGACCTGAACTGATTTTGTTATTGAATGTTTGAGTGAAAGCAATATCTACATCAACTAAACATCCTAAAAAATTGCTGTTTATTTGTTCCACTGTGGGAGAGGAGCGGTGGAGGATCTCAAGCAGACATTTTATTATCTTCTTAGCCATGCTATAAAATGCCATGTCACCCCACTTACACATTAAATAGCAGTTAGTAAAAACAGTTGCCAAAAATCCTGGCAGTACACAATTGCACTTAAATGTTTTAGACAGATTAGAATTCTACATGCTCATTATTCACCATTTCCTAACTTAAAAACCAAAAAAATCTTTTCTCTGTCCTATCTCAAGCACATGGCTTTACAATTGCATGCTCTTGTCACTTCCAGCTTTCCCATCTGTTGCTGCAGAGCTATGATAAATGGAGTTTCAATGCAATCACAAAAGCAGGCTTATCATTTTGACACAAAACAAGACTTAGATAACAAAAAATAATTATAATGTGCTCTTGTTTTTGGAATGAAGAATTTTCATGACTTCAGAGGGAGGTTTAAAGCGTAAAAAAAAGATGTGTCAGAAATTAGAAAAATAGCAATGAAAACTGAATTCCTTAGAACATATAAAGGAACAAATTTTTTGAAGGCAAAAAGCTTCTATACTTTCTTGGATACACTAAGTAGATTTGGGACTTTTGTTTGATATTTGACATTGAAATAGCATGTCAGGTATCATCATGCATTTCAGATGTTGCATTTCTGATTTGACATAATAGATTCATTCAGTTTGATAAATAAGCTGTGAATATGTGATAATAGGGATAGAACAGTGTTTTCCATGATGGAGAGAATTGAGAGGATAATAAGAATATGAAATATCTTGAATGATATTCATTAAAGGCTGACAATCCTGCTCAGTGTCATTGCATGATTGGTTTGACAGAGGAATAGCAAAAAGTTGATCAGGAAACCCTACATTTTTAAGCCAGACTTGACCAACTTGTCTGAGTTACTGCAACCTCCTTCCAAAGATACCCATAGGTTTTACTACATTCACTTCATAGTTTGTACTTGTACTAAGGCATATAGTTTGAAAAGATAAACAAAATCTGGTGTAAAATCTTCTTGTGATGGAAGTATATCACATTAGCCCGCATATAGATGGCCTTTTTTTCACTTGAAGAGGAGGATAAAGTTAAATGAAAAGAAAATTTTCAGTAAGCATCATTTTAACTGATATACAGACTCTACAAACGAAGTCAATTTATTTCTAACAGTAACTTAAAGGAGCCCCTGCTTCAGATCTAGAATTTTTTATTTTTAAACTAGATTTTTTTTAATATGGATTTAATTGTTTTGAAAAAAAAAAATACTCATTCAGTTTTTCAGTTTTTGTGGAGTGTCACCTTTCCGCCTTCCCAAGACAGTTTATGCCAACAATTCATTACTCCTTTTTCAAAGCATGATTTGTTTCTGGTCCCCTTCCAGCCTCATCTGTTAGATTAGACAGTTCCACCAGGAGAAACATTCCCTTTCTGTGGATGTCTGCAGAATACCGTCAGATCTGTTCTTTTCACTTTCACATCACTGAAACATGTTGCCTCTCTCCCTCCATCAGGCTTCCTGGATTTAAGCACCTTGCCGTGCAGTCCATTCCAGGGATGAGTCATTTGCAAAAGCAGAGATATACAGAGCCAATCCTCCTGGCCACGGCCAGTGACTGTACCAGTGCACAGAAGTGCATCTGTTCTGTCACATTTAAGCCCACACAGGGCTAGTAAAGTTTAGCAAGCATTTGTCCTTGGGATGTGAGTGTGGAAATAGTGGGGCACGCACCGGAACAGGAGTTGTGTGAGCCAAGGGAACTACAAGCCTGCAGACCACAAATGTTAAATTGTGGGTTTGCACAGCACTCATCCCTTGTGACAAGAGGCTACAATGCTGAAATTGGCTGTGTGATATCACAGTCTGTCAGGTGCCATTTTCAGTAAATTACGCTACAACTTTTTTATTATGGCAATTGAGAAGAAATCAGTTTTAAACAGAGATGTAGTCAAATAGAGGAGATAACTGGACTCGAAGGACCTGGTATTTTAGATGAATAAAAGAGACTACCACTTACATGTACTGCTCTTCATCTTCAAGAAATCAGTCATTTTGCAGGACCAATAAGCTGATATGAGATGCAGACAAACAACACTTCATGCACTACTAACATGCAGAAATCTCTGAATGACATTTGGCACATGGCAGACTACAGCCAGCAAATGCACAGAACAATAAACTAAAAAGTTAACAAAGCTAACAAACTCTTTCCCAGGAACCTGCTCAGTGTTTTGAATGAATATGTGCATTATTCAACAGAGCTGGTAAACTCCATCAAACAGGGAGCTGTGTTTAGAGGCAAGAACTGTTGAGTGATGTGTCCCAAAAAAGTCTCTTACGCACATGTAGAAGAGCATCTCAATATAAATATATATATATATATAT